>BFEA01000961.1:112659-128870 GCA_003427395.1 Chara braunii | reverse complement strand
TTCTTCTTCTTCTTCTTCTTCTTCTTCTTCCTGCGCACCCTGCAGCGGCGCGCGCCGCGCGAGCACGCGGGACAGCGGCCCCGCGCTGCCCAGCGGCCGCCGCACGGTCGTTGCCATCGGCGCGCGCGTCGTTTTCCAGCGCGAGGCCATTTTAGTGCCTGGCCGCGGCCGGGCTAGGCCAAACACGGTCGAATGCGGCCGGACACGGCCGATCACGGCCAATCGAGGCCGATCACGGTCGAGGGCGGCTGGACAAGGCTGCCCACCTCCGTGGCGCGCTATTGGGCGGTCCGCCAGGGTGCTGGTGGACCGTGGGCTTGCGCGACATCGAGGGGACGCGGCGACAGGAGCGGCGGGGACGTCAGGGTGCAGCGACATCGAGGGGACGTTACATCGATGGGGTGGCACAGTCGGACAACATCCAAGATCGAGGCCACGACTTGTTGGATCCTGGTGGGGGGGCGATGACGGGGGGTGCAGGGAGCAGCGGTGTGAGGGGGGTCTGGGGGTGCCAACTTCAACCCGCTGTCCGAGAATGAGATGGCGAAGTTGAGGCGAGGGAACATTGTTTAGAACTTCGTCACCGCGGGCCAGTACGTCGGGGACCAGTCCAAGATGCACGGGACCGAAAGTTGCGTTGCAACTTATGCGGCCACCTGTTTCAGGGGGGGTCGTCGAAGGCCGCGCGTCATTTCAAGCAGTCGAAGTTCTGCAAGGCTGGGGGGATGAGAGTTCTCGCGGAACTCTGGAACGGCACGGACTACACATTCGTGTCGTCCACTGCTCAGAGGGTGCAGAGGTGGATGGCAGACGAGGGCATACGGGACACGAGAGCGCCCGCGGGTGGCCAGAGACAGCGGATGGACGACGCAGAGAGAGACGAGATTGAGGACGCCCTCGATGAGGAGGAGGGCCGCGAGGGTGGGGCCAGGGAGGGGGCGGTTGCAGACGAGGCAGATGAGGCAGTCGGAGAGCCTAACCTGCCAGGGGAGGAGGTGGTGATGACGTCGAGAGGCGTCGGTCGAGCGGGTTCTGCTACTAGGGCGCCGCGACCTGAGTTGGAGCGAGCGAGGAGGGAGAAGAGGTCAGTGGGGAAGGCTGGCGTCGAGGTGCCAGACACGGGCAGGGAGAAGAGGGCTCGGCAGACCACGATTGACGAGATGTACGTCAGGGAGAAGTTGGCCGAGTTCTCAAACGCGTGGCTTCAGTGGATCTACGTGAAGAAGTTGCCATTCAACGCCTTCCGTGGTCCGGAGTTCCACAGGGTGCGGCATGCAGCAAAGAGAGTGCCTCGCTCTATCCAGTTCCGATTTCCCTCCTACAGGGTTACAGAGGGCGCCGGTATCCCTTCGCAGAGGGTGAAGGTGGCGACGATGGTGAGCGAGCTGCGCGTCACTTTCCGGCACAGCGGTGCCACCATCCTCTCCGACGGGAGGAAGTCACGCAGTGGCAAGCCGCTCGTGAACTTCCTCGCCGGGGGCGCCAATGGCGCCCTGCTATATGCCACCGTCGCACGTGACGGGTCGATCCGAGACACAACGGACGTCGTGTACCGTAGGTGGCGGGCCATCATCTTGTCTTTTCCTGCAAAGGACGTGATTGGCTTCTGCACAGACTCCGCCAGTAACTATACAATGGCAGCGCGCAGGTTCGCCACAGACCCCAAGCCTGACATTAGGAGGATCACTTGGCTCCCCTGCTCCACCCATGTCTGCAACTTGATGTTGTCAGATATCGGGACGTGAGTAGGGTGGGTCAAGGAGACCATCATCCGCACTCGAGCGCTTGTGCGATTTATTAAATCGCACGGCGCTGCTCACACCCTGTTTAGGAAGGTGAGCCCTCTCGTTCATCTCGTCGAGCCCGTTGAGACACGGTTTGCATCGGTTTTTCTGATGCTGACGTGTCTCAAAGGCCGACGAGACGCGTTGGAGAGCATGTTGCACGGGGATGCTTGGGCACACATCCCGTGGGATCGCGCCCACGTATCTCAGGCGCAGTGGGTGCAGCAGCAGATCCGGGACGGGGAGTTTTGGCAGCGTGTCCAGTATGCCATCATAGTCATGTCGCCCGTCCGCCAGCTGTTGCGCAGGATGGATAGAGGGGGGATGATAATGTCCGTCGTTTACGAGTGGAGTCAGCATCTGCTACAGTTGATGAGGAGGGTCGACGTGCCGATGGACATGATCGAGCCGTGTGTGCGTGAGGTTGCCATCCGCAACCTCCACATGCTAAAGCCCGCACATCCCGCGGCCCACCTCCTCAACCCTCGTCGACGGTCCCTCACGTATTACCATTCGCCGGAGACGACCGCCGACGGCCGCCGTGTGGTCGAGGAGTGCGACAAATTTTCCTGGCGCAGACCGACGGCGATCCGATCGGCTTATTGTACAGGAGCGTGAGGGACCAGATGAGGGCGTTCCACTCGAGGCGAGGGGATTGGGGAGATCGTGACCTCTCCGATGCCAAGGCGGCCGATTGCAGGGGGGACAGCAAGACCGAGCGATGTGCAGCGTGGTGGTTTGAGCATGGACGTGCCCACCCGGAGTTGCGGACCATCGCCATCCGTGTCATGCACTTGTGGACGTCTGCCTCTCTAGCGGAGAGGAACTGGGCGGAGCACGAGCGCGTCAGCACGGCGAGGCGCTGCAAGCTTGGGTTCGCCAAGCTTGCACAGCTGGTTGAGATTGCCACCAATCTCAAACTGGCCTCGTGCGCACRGCAGGGTGGTGGCTACGTGTTGCCATGGGTTATGGGGACCGGTCGGGGGGGGGACGGCAGCAGAGGAGGAGGATGAGGAGGGAGATGTGGAGCCCGAGGTGTGGGGAGCGCGACCTGATGGCAGTGTTCTCGAGCAGGAGATCCAGCGGCAAATTGTCGCTTTCCATGACAGCCGACCGTCCAGAGCCCGTTCGGTTCGGGACGTGTTCGGCAGCAGAGCGGCGGAGCTGCGACCGTGGCCGGAGGGTGGGGATGATGTGGACGCTGCTGCGAGAGACGACGACATCGACGACGACTGGACTGATGATGATGACACGCCGCTGAGTCGCGACCCGACGGTTGAGCGAGTGTACTTCACTTACGGTGGGGGTCATGACGACATGGATTCATTCACATCAGTTATCACTGGTGATGTGTCGTCGACCGCACAGGCGAGTGGCAGCAGCAGAGCCGGCGGTGGTCGTGGAGGATGTTCGCATGCGGAGGATCGAGTGGACGACTCGGGGGAGCAGCAGCCACGGGGAGGTCTTCGGCAGACAGGGAGGCGTTGGGAGGTTATGAGCGACAGCGAGGCCGATGGGGAGGCCGAGGATGAGGAGGTGCCCCTTTACGATCGTCGCTTCTCTCCCTCCCATCATCCGATCTCTGCACAGCCCGAGGCACTTAGGCATTCGGAGAGGTTGGCATCGGCAGCAGGTAGAGACCGGACACATGACGGCGAGGATAGTGGGGGGGAGAGGACTCCTTTCGACGCCGGTATCCGCCCCCGCTCGCCGTCGGTGCTCCGCACACAGGACTTCGACGTCATAGGGCTTGGCGGGAGCTTGGGAGATTTCAGTGTTGAGGGACGTCGACGTGCCTCACCGCAGGAGGTGCGCACAGACGCGGACGTTGAGCAGGGCCCTGTTGAGACTGAGGAGGAGAGGGATGCCCGTTTGGACCGAGAGGAGGAGGAACAACTGAGGAGTTTGCCACAGTGGGAGGGTCGGTTCGCGTATCTCGACGAGCAGCGTTGGCAGAGGGACTTGGAGACAGGAGGGGGGGGGAGCCGTGACGTCGACGACTCGGGTGTCCCTAAGGAGGCGGTTCAGAGGGAGTTCGATTATGAGGGGCAGGATGCCGCCGCGGGTGGTGGGTCAGGTGGTGGAAGACGTGGCGACGAGGAGACCGCGGGTGTCCCTGAGGGGCAAGATGTTGTCATGGGCGGTGGGTCCCCTAGTGGGGGCCGTGGCGACAGCGAGACCACGGGTGACGAGGGAGAGGGTGCCGCAGTGTGTGGCAGAGGAGAGGGTGGACCCGGTGGAGATGGGGATACCGCGGGTGTCAGTGGAGACGATGGACCGGACGGCGACGATGACGACGACCACGGTCCCGAGGATGATCCGTATAGGCTCGCCTTAGTGTTGAGAGACCCTATAGTGCCTCCCTTGCGCCCTGATGACACAACACACACTTTCTTCGACGTCGACGCTTTGGCGCAAGCGTTGACGGATGACCGTTTCGCACACGTGAGCCGCAAGAGCGGCAAGCAGCGGGCTCCTAGGAGGGTATATTCACCGTCGCCGTTCGTGGTGCAGAGCCCTCACTGGTCGGGTTCGTCGCTCAGCGGCGTGAGAGGGAGGGAGTCCGGTGTGGGTGAGGTGGGGTCCGACAGACGCAGCGACGACGGTAGAGATAGTGCGGGATCGGATGCGATTCAGAGGGAGAGAGAGGGGGGGATTGCTGCACAGGCGGAGGAGAACGAGGACGCAGACACTGAGTCCGAGCCGATCGAGACCGCGGCCCGCAGACACAGGGCACAGGTGGCCGCGGTGGCCGCTGCAGCACATGCGGCACATGTTAGCGGGGCACGGGGCACAGGTGCCGGAGGGAGAGGAGGGCGTCGGGGAGGACCGCATGGCCTCCCGTCCTCCGGGATAGGCCGTGTGCGCTCTGGTGGGAGATGACGACGTCCGTGGTGTATTTTGTTTTTTCATTAGTTTTTTTTTGTTTTTCACGTGGCTGTACAGCCTGGACGCTATGTCGGCAGGGTTGTTGCATATTTATGTCGATGTTGTTCCATGGAGACGACGACAGTATGTGGACATTAGGGTTTTCTTTTTTTTTTTGCTACTCGGTTGTACAGTAGAGACGACGCCCGTCGACGGGTCCAATTTTTTTTTGCTACTCTGTTGTGTAGCAGGGACGATGGGTCCAGTTTTTTTTTTTTACTCGGTTGTACAGTAGAGACGACGGGTCCATTATTTTTTTGCTACTCTGTTGTGTAGCGGAGACGATGGGTCCAGTTTTGTTTTGCTACCCGGTTGTAGAGTAGAGACTACGGGTCCAGTTTTTGGCTTCAGCCTTGTACATACGCATTTCCATTGAAATGCTTTGTCATATATTTGCTCTTGTTCTTGTTCCTCCGCCAACATTGGTGTTGCATCTGAGTCGCTGTTGTTTGGTGATTGTTTTCTGCTCTATTGTCGTGATTGTTGCAAATTATGTGCTTCTCCGATGCCACGCACCTGCATGTCATGGATGCCTCCATTATGAATGTGTTGTTAATTTCAGATGCGACATAGGGATGATGTGCTAATGAATGTGTTCTTACATAAATGATGTGCTAATAAATGTTCATCAGTCTCATGAGTGAACACACACTATGAGACACTTGCCTGTTATCACTATTTGAAACTTGTGGTTCGCCGCACTGTGATTGATTTTCAATGTGTTTTGACATTGGTATGCCAAACAGGGTCTGACTTATGATTGCCATGAATGTGTTGTTTTAAAATATGCCACGAACTGTCATCGCCCTCATGAATGAAACCGACGCCTACCTTTCAGTGCGTGAGGCCCTGATCCGCCTGGGGTCTGCCATCTGCACCCCCGTCTAGCTTCGACCCGGCAAGGCCGCACGGCCTGCCCCAACCAGGCCCTCATCCAGCCCACGTTGGGCCGCCCCCGCAGGGGTCAAATATTTTTTTTTATATTTTTTCATTGTTCCAGACCCTCCTTCCTGCGACCCCGCATCGACGAACCTGCACACGGGGGACGATGAATTTTTCGCGGCCCACCCTTCCAGGGTCTTGTGCAGGACCCCCCCGTTTTTTTTTTTTTGACGCCCTGTCACTTCGAGGGGGTGCCCCCCCMCCCCCCCACCCCAAACCCGCTCCCCGCTTCGAAAACCGCCCCCCAGATCGGCCGACACCGAGGCCGAAAAAACTCGGCCGGGCCGGCCTCGGCCGGGCCAGCCTCAGCCGGGGGGGTCCCGGCCTGGGACGGGCGGCCGCGGCCTAGGCCGAAACCGGCCGCGGCTAGCGTGCAACATAGATTGTGAGTTATCGTCAACTCTGACTCCAAGCAAGGACAGTCCTATCTTTATCCCAAACTCTTCCTCCCATCATCCATCTTATCTATCTATGACTCCAGCACTTGGCGAGCATCTAAAGCAACTAACCTATCGAAAAGACGCCCCAGAGTGAAAACCCACAAGCATGCATAGACAAACATCTCTCACAATCCCACATCAGTTTGACCCAAGTAGTTCGTTAGATCACTCAGTTCTCTTCCCTTAGTAAACCCCCCTTGCCTATGGCATACGATCAGACAATGCCATAACTTAAGGGTATGTCCAACCTGCCTAAATAACAGATAAGATACGCACGTCTGGACTGCCCTACCCTAGGGTGTGCCCAACATAACATGAACTATATACGTAATGCTTATGACCAGACCCCCCTAACCCTTAGGGTACGCCTGGCTTCTGCCAACTTAACGACATGAAGCATAGGACTGGGCTGCCCTAACCCTAGGGTGTGCCCAGTCTGCCTTAAACAAGGTTACATATGGCATAACATTAGACCATCCCTACCCAGGGTTAGGCCTAACTTGCCTAAACATAAGTATAAACGATAAAACGTTGGACCGCCCTAACCCTTAGGGTACGTCCAGCTTACGTTACATCAATGACACAAGCATATCACTAGGCCGCCCTAACCTTAGGATACGCCTAGTCAGCCATACAACAGTTAATATGACACGAATAATCTATTTCCTTTTCTTCCTTTGTTCTACCCAACTTACTGACTGGCTTTCCCTACCCAGGGCGCCCGGTCTGTCAGAAGTATAAGTTCAATAATATATGTATCACATTTCATACTCTGGTTGACCAGTTAGTTCATGGCTCATGGCTAAGCCGCCCTACCCCTTAGGGTACACTTAGTCTTATGTCTTTGTTCCCTCAGAAAAAACATGCACCTCAACTCCTTAAAATAAACACCAGGCTTCTAAGCCTTCCCTACCTAGGGTGCCCGTCCTCCTGTCCAGAAACCCTTAAAAGAATCAGCGACTCATCCATCCTACCCAGGTAGGACCAGCCATAAAAGTCATTCACGCAGCCCAGCAAACATCAATAAAACACAACACTGGGCCCACATCCACCCGGAGGAGCTCAGCCTTGGGTTGACCTGGTCAAACACATGCAAAACTCCTGCCTCCGACCCTCCCCCTTTTTTCCTTTTCTTACTTCAAACGATCTAAGTATCTGACTCTCACACAGGATTCTTTTCTTTTAGTTTGCATTGTTTTGAGAAACAAGGTACAAACCTACGTTACCGAACGTACACGTACGGGGCCTTTCCGTGCGAAGTGTACAGATAATATCTAAGCCATCCAAAAAATCCGAAAACTATATATGTGATGTAAAATCCCAAGACAAGCAACATTTGCTCGAGCACCGTCTGCATATTCTTATTAGAATTGGAGAAAAAAAATAAAAACAGTAAAACAAAATAAAAAAAAGTCGTACGGGCCTTGAGTACGAGTAGGGTACAACAAATGAGTACAACTTGTACTCGTACGGTGGTGAGTACGAATCGCAACATAGGTACAAACTAATAAAGTCAGAAATATATGGTTTTTACCACCATCTCAGTCAAAACAGTGAAATAGCTTTAGGGGAATACATGGTCGTATAAGTAAGCGAGATTATACCTGAGTGTTCCCTGCCTCCAGAACCCCGCCTGGGCTCCGGCAGAGCTCCCGCAATCGGTGGGTGGACCTCCCACAAGGTCTTGATGCGGACCTACGAGTTGCAATCCCGCCTGCCGCCTTCCTCTCATAACCTCAGACTAGACTTAGAGTAAGAAAGGTAGAAGTAGAGGTTTCAGACGCTCAGATACACGAGGGGTGCGCTCAAACTCACGGGAGAGGGCCTTGTAGTCTTGAATCGCCTGAGGGCCCCGCAATGATGGCCAATTAAAAACGCAACAGGAGTGACCAAGTCTTGACCAGAACGCAGAATACCGGTCCCCTAACTGCCCTCGAAGCCACCGCGATAGCCCTATGCACGGTCTGCTCACTCCTCCGAGTCCACAGCCGTGCGCAGTTGGTGTACAGCGAAACTCATCAACGAAAGTACAACAGGGAACGGGGGGCACAATAAACTGGCACCGCAGCAGCCCCTCAAAGGCACAGCAACACACAACCTGTGTGCTGTGGCAGCCCGTTCCAGCACCCGTAGTAGTCGCTGTAATAGTTCCAGCAGAAATATTGTAGCAGCAAATAAAATCCCCACAGCCTGCCGATGGTAACCGCCAACTCACAGGCACTTCCCTCTGTCCGAACTGCAGCTACGTATAGCAAAGATGCCACGTTCGAATAGAGCATACCCCTTCGCTCTGTTCAGAATGCTACCGACGCTCCACAGCACAGGGCCAAACAACAATGAGCATAGCAATTGTGCGTGGTAGTCAAACAAAAATGGCAATGCACAGCGCCCTCATACCAATTCTACCGAAAGTGTAATGCTGCTTCACAAGACACAACGACCCTCACTTCTTCCAAGAAGGAAGATTATTGGGATACTACGGCTTGTCCGACCACACAGCACATTTTTCGAGGTTGCCGCAACAGACAGTACCCAGAACGCATGTCTCAACAGCAACACTTGTGTCAGTATCCGTCCAGATTTTCCTAGCAGGTCAATCCCACAACCCAAACTTTGGCCATACACCCGGGGTCGTAGTGCTCTATAGTCAATTCAGTAACAGTCCTTCACTTCCTCTCTACTCGTCTGACGTTATTGACATCCTCCCCTAAGCGTTGTAACTTCAACAGCCCACCAAGCCTGGACGCATAGGCTTGCAACCACCGTGACAGAGTGGGAACATCGATAGCTGTTCAACGACACGGCCTCAACAGCAGTAAACTATCCGTTGTGGCAGCGACCCGCTGCGTCACAGCAGTAGTAACACAATCACCATAGTAGCGGGTGGTGCAGTCCCTCCAAAAGTGCCCCGTACCAGAGGGCACGTCAGCCTTGAACAAACTGTAATTCTAGCAGTCCTGTTCAACAACATTCTCTTGGTAACCAGAAACTCCGCAGTGCTCAGATATGCAGCTGTAATACCTCGAATGCATGTTCCCACAATCAAATAGCAGTTCCTCTCCAGGGTCGATCTGCTGTAGCCTAGTTTGAGAGAGTGATTGGTACCGATCCTGTATAAGCCAGTCAGAGTGTACTATAGCGGCAGATCTTCAGCTACTTAGATCTCGAAAGGAATTACGACCATGATCTCTACACAGGGAAAGACCAAGACGTTTTGATGCCCTCCATGCCGAGGTGAACTCTCTTTTTCTTTCTCTCTCTCTCTCTCTCTCTCTCTCTCTCTCTCTCTCTCTCTCTCTCTCTCTCTCTCTCTCTCTCTCTCTCTCTACGGCTCCTTATGTATGGATGCGCCCGGTCGCTCACACGACCAGGTTCATTCGAAGTCACGGGATGAAGACCCCTGGTCAGAAAATGATCGCAGCGATGACCCCGTCGGCAAGCAACATGAAATGACGGAGAGCGCGATCACGAAGACGACCATCACGAAGACGATCATCACGCTGTCGCGCGCGGCGGTCCCGCAACCCGCTGGGAGCGCTGAACCTCACGGTCGTGTCACGCAGGATTTATTTTCGAAGAATCAACTCGTCACCACTCCAACCGTGCGCTCGTGATATACCTCTCACGACGCCCTGCGACAGGTCGGGACGTCGCGAGGTACAACTTACCTCTACCCGAGGGGCTGTCACCACCCTCAGGTAGGCGTATCCCTGCTGAGCTACTGACCCACGTACGAAGGCTTTTACATGCCTGAGCAGAGGTAGGTCGGCCGAGGGCGTTTTCTCGATCGCTGTAGCACTAAATGGGATACGCGCGGTAAGACACCTGGAGCTGACCCGCTACGTATTTCAAGTCAAACTTTTTAACGGTAGTCTATTTCCGCTCTATGCTTTAATTTTCTTGATGATCGAACTTGTACGACTTTCCTAATTGCTAAGACTCTCTATCCTACTGATCAGATTATGTCACAACTGTTAACAAATAGCACAGGATTTATATAAGACCAAAAGAGTATGAGAGTATTACCGTCGGGAACCCTTTCCACTGTCACAAGTGCTGTGTGCCCAGGACTCTTCACGATGTCAATCCCAGATTCAATCCAAAACCCACGAACAAAACAGACCTGCACATGATAATGCAAAGACAATCCACATGCCATGCACTAGCAGAGTCAACCATCAATCCACACCTCAGACTATGTCCCTCACTTCCCAAACCATGTAATGCAGCTCTATCTTTTCCTGAGACGTAAGCCCAGCCCCCTCACATTTCTTCAAAGGACCATTGAGAGTGACTAGGATCATTTAGGCAATGACCACAGGTGACAGTTTTAGTGATCACAGGGTTCGACTTTAGATGTAGGTATCCAAGTCAAAAGGGGGAAAAGTTAAATCGGCAACGACCGACCTGTTATCCAGTGATAACAGAAAGTTGAGTTCTTTATGTAGGACTTCTCCTTTGATTGCAGTAGACCAAAACAGAGACCTGCATACACACAGGTCAACAAAGATTCAACATCTCCACTCGATTCCCATATATTAAGGGTAAAGCCCTTAGATCCGGTTCGTGATCTCTGGCACCAATTCCTGGTGTCTAATCCCTAACTTCTACCTACACTAAGTCATCTGTCACTTCTCCCTTTGTTCAAGGAGTCCCTTGCCTATGTCCTAGGTTGTCTTAGGGAAACTCATATTCCCTTTTCTCTCAGTCCTTGCATTCTCTCTCTCGCGGATAACCACACTCTCTAGTGCTTGTGTGATATTCTAGTTGAGATCAAACTTATGGTATTGACAACTCCTCCTTAGGAGTTTGTTAACAACTGAGGCTATGCAAAGTTTCTCATTTTCTAGCTCTTCTGTCCCTGCGGTATTCGCCTTCTTCTCTATTTTTTTTATGGACTTTTGGAGTCACCCTCGATGGAACACTCCCGTTTTCCTTTTCTCTTCTTCTTGTCCTGATATACGCAAGTAGTGGGTTGACTCACCCGGGAATCATCTACTACTTGATCAATCCCAAATCAAACGGTTAGTCAAACGAGTGGTCGAACTGCTCCTATGGAAGAAATCAACCACCCTTCATAGCTGAAACAATCCTCATGCGATCGAACAAATCCGACAATCATGCGCGAGTGACTGGATAATCCATATGTGAGTATCTAGTTTTTGATAAACCCCTTCTAGATCCAGATGTCAATACAGAAGTTCAAGCAAGTAATAGGTGACCTTCCCGGAAGCCTCCTACTACTCCTTGATCGGAGCTCAGTCTACCTTTCATAAGCGTAATAGGACGATCCAACGGGAGTCACCCTACTACTAACTTAGAGTCGGACGAGCTTGAGATTAAGTCAGTGGTTTTTGGATGATTTGAGGTGCCATACTTGGTACGTTRGAATGTGGCCAAGTGGTTTATATAGAATGACTCTTATGGGAGCCTCCTATATCCGGATCCAATGTTAGCTAATCAGGTCATTGGTAATCATGCAATGCYARACAAGTAGCAGGGTTACTCAATTWTCTTCYTGTTAGTTGATCCCTAGATCAAACAACGTATTAAGGTGACCCTCCCGGGAGCCACCTAATATCTGTTCGATGTGTAGGGAACCAAATTGTTTGTAATCGTCAATTGATCCCCAGATCAAACAGAATATTAAGATGACCCTCTCGGGAGCCACCTAATATCTGTTTGATGTATAGGGGATAAAAATTATTTATAGTTGTTAATTGACCCCTAGATCAAACAGAATATTAAGATGACCCTCCCGGGAGCCATCTAATATCTGTTTGATGTGTAGAGAATCAAGATTGTTTGTAATTGTTGATTGATCCCCAAATCAAACCAAATATCAAAATGACCCTCCCGGGAGTCACCTAATATTTGTTCGATGTATAGGGGATGAAGATTTCTTGTTAGTTGACCCTTAAATCAAACAGAATATTAAGATGACCCTCCCGGGAGTCATCTAATATCTGTTCGATGTATAGGGGATAAAGAGATTGTTTGTAGTTGTTAATTGATCCCCAGATCAAACAGAATATTAAGATGACCCTCCCGGGAGCCACCTAATATTTGTTCGAACTGTAGGGATCAAGATTATTTGTAGTTTGTTAATTGACCCCCAAATCAAACAAAGTATTAAGATGACCCGCCCGGGAGCCATCTAATATTTGTCCGATACATAGGGGATCAAGTTCATTTATAGTTGTCCTGGAAGTTCATTTTATAAGTTAGGCAAAGACATGTTGACTTACACGAAAGGGAACACAGATCGTCCTAGACTCAGGAGCTCGTGTACTCACCCGGGAGTACTTAATTCCCTCCTTAAGTCTAATCCGATCTTCCGATAGGAGAACTCCACAGGAGACTTCTATTACCTCCACTTTTGTCAGTTATTTAAAAACGATGTATTCCACGGAAGTATCGGATTAGTTCTTGCTTTGGTTAAATCAGTTAAAAACGGGTACTTCATGGGAGTACCGGATTAATTCTTGGATTTAACTGTTTGAGTTATCATGAAAAACGCACGGCATCTTGAAGTCCAGGGCTAAATAGTTAGGTTGGATAGCTTGCACGGCAAGTACCCTTTTAGTCATTCCAGACAGCGCGTCGACCCCAACGGAGGCCTCCATTAGACTGCCTTTGTTGTCTCAAAACCAACCAGGCTAAGTTTCCTTCTCGGTTCTTTCGTAGGTTCCTTCCTTTCCTCAAACAATGTTCTCTTTCCAATCATATAGTATTTTTCTTAGTTGATATGATTAGTCCTGAAGAAACCTATAAACAGTATATCACATAAATACGCAGACTTTTTGCTAGAAGGGGTGTAGTTTGTAAGGGATATGGGGAAGGAATCGATGATGCGTACCTTACTGTTCGTTGCCTCCAGAGTTCCTCCTGAACTCCGGCAGAGCTCCCGCAATCGCCTTGCTTTTGCCGGATGAGTACAGGGTGCACATGCATTAAGTATCTATTCGGAATAGATCAGTGTAGTTAAGTAATGAGCCAAAGTCCAAGCCAGCAAGCAACATCACACAGCGCCCAACCTACTCTACCGTATTATCCTACGATGCAGCTGGTTCACACAACAAGATCATTTTGGTTCACATATCTGCCCATACCATCGACGACCTTTCTTTCATGTATCAGGTATGTATCTCGTCGCCCCTAATCAGTTCTTGACTGTCCCACACAACGCCTTGTTCCCTGAAGATCATCCGATCATCCGTTGTACCCCCTGGTACCCAGCAGCCCATGCTACGGCCACATACGTCCCGCTGTCATGTCTATATTGTAGGTGCCCAGGCACAATCTTTTGTGGCCTGGGTCAACCGTACAGCTCAGCTTGGCGGGGCGGCCAGTTTTGCTTGCTGGGGTCATGGCCCAGAACAATGTGATACCCGATAGGGCCTCTTGAGGGTTTGATCCTCATAAATAATAATAATAATAATAATAATAATAATAATAATAATAATAGTAATAATAATAATAATAATAATAATAATAATAATAATAATAATAATAATAATAATAGCAATAGTAACAATAATAATAATAATAGTAGCATTAACAGTGCAAGGAACCAGACTTTTCAAATCTCTAGATCATCAAATCGCCCGTATACATGTCAACACCTGTACCAAGCGGCTTCTTACAAACTCAGGTTGGGATGAGATAAGAAACAAGCAGAACAATTTACATTATTAATGTTACTTAATACAAAAAATATCATGAATTTCAGAGTTCAGTGTCAACAAAAGGTAAGCCTCCCTTCGTCATGCAACGGCGCGGGGCCTGGCTCAACTAGTGTTTTCCTTCAGACCACACGTGTGGCGCCATCAGGTAGGTGTCCACCATATCTTAACTCACTCCCTGTTTTTCTCTCTCTGCGCCATTGGGTGTCAGTGAGTGTCACCGCGTATCAGCGTACACCATCGTTTCTGCGTTTCTTATTGCCTGCTTTCGTATGTTTATCTTAACTGCCTGTGGCCGTCTGTCCCTGTCTTGTATGTCTGGCCACCACTATTTGTCTGTTCGTTGCCTTGTGTCTATTTTTGTTCAGGCCTCCTTTTATCTATTACTGTCTGAGCTAGGGGGTGAGGCCTACTCTTGCCAAGTCGGCGATACCAGATCCCAACCTTACTTAGTTCAGTCAGCAACATATCGCGCAGGACTGCATACGCCCAGGTTTGATGAAAAACAGGGCAGACCAACCAGCTGCAACAGTATAAATCAAAGAGGCAGTGCCCAACCATTCATCTATTCCAGTGGAAATCATGCGGAAACACTGTCTAAGTGACTGCGTCCGCCTCCTCTTGCGTATACCTGCCCTCCTGCCTGTTCGTCTGTCATCCCGTATGTTAGTCAGATCTGTGTGCCTGACTGACTGTATTTTGTTTTGTCTGCTTGATATGTTAGTGATCCTATTCCTACCCGTGTCTGCTGCTGTTGGTCTATCACGCATGTCTGTAATTGGCTCGCTATGTTGGGTTGATGGTGCCCAGTCCACTCTCACTTAGTCCAGTTTGGCTGTACCGGGTGGGGCTGTGTATACCCAGGGTCCGCAGAAAATGACTTGACCTTATCAGAAATACAGGCCAAGAGGCAGTGTCCAGCCATTCATTCATTCCTGCGGGAGCCAGGCGGATGCGATGCCACGGCGACTCTGCGCAAGGAGGCCTGCAGTGAGTCCGGAGGACGCAGCGGCAAAGGAGAAGGAGCTTAGTGTATCGATAGGGTAGAGACATCCACTAGCCATAACTGGGAGTGAAGTGTGCGTGAACAGTGAGGTGTCCGGGCACTGAGTCGTCATAGCCTATTGAAAGTGAACTCGTATCTGGAAGCCATATCTCTGAGTTCTGTACGGGCGAATGTTGCCGCCTTGCTGCACTTACTGTTACCATGCACGAAAAGTGTGAATAAAAACGAGTCTGACTGCAATTACTAATAGTAATAATAATAATAATAATAATAATAATAATAATAATGATAATAATAATAATAATAATAATAATAATAATTTGGCTTAAGTCCGCAAAATCACAGTGCAGGTTAGGGAGTTCGACACCATTTCAGAAAGCGGAACTGCACTGATATTAAGTTAATTGAGGACCAAAGTATTGCATCCTAATGCTGGTGAGAGCATATTATCTCTTTCACTGGCATATGAATCCAAAGTCTTTTTTCCTGGAGCTTTGCACCCAGACTACCATCGATGCTGCAACCGTTGACGTTGGTAACAAAATCAAAGTATATGAAAAAGTTGATCCCGCAGACCATCGCCAATACCAGGTACGTGCCCTCACATCATTAACATCCCTTTTTTTTCTGACTTGACATCATGTCTGTCCCTTTGTTAGTTTTATGTTTGTCTGTCTGCTTGGTATTTCTTATTTGTCTGTCTGTGTCTCAATTTTCTGTGTAGTTGTCTATCTGTCCGTTTCTGCTTGCATGCTCGTATGTCTGTCTGTCTGCCTTTTTTTTTTTTTTTTTTTTTTTTTTTTTTTTTTTTTTTTTTTGTCTTGTGTGTTTGACGCTGCCTGTTGGCCCGCAACTGCCAATCTGTATCCGCCTTCGACAAGCTTGCCATGTCTGCCTGTTCTCGTTTCTTACTCTCTTACCCTCTTCATGCACACATCCACGTTCGAGGCGGAAAGTCGTTAGCCATTAGTCAAATGATCCACTAGGCAGAATGTCTGTCTTGTCTGTTCGTTTGTATCTGAATGCCTGTTGGCTCGCCTGTCGACATCTGTCTGCATCTGCAACTTTATTTTGTGTCTGTGTATTTTGACTGCCCGCTTGTCAATCTGTCCTTATCTGTCTTTATCTGTTCGATCGGTCCGTATGTTTGTTCAAACTGCCTATATGTCCGTTTGGTCTGTTTGTCCAGTCTCGCATCATAGGTCTGTAGAGGTCAAGTCTGTAGTTGGGGTCATAGTTATAAGTTGTCAAGGTAGTTGCTGCCATACTCCCGAAAGGTTGAGGTCATGACTGCTATAGTCCTTGACTGCATTATCTCCGTGGTGAGACCGCCTCGAGTTGATAGTGCAAACTCATGCAGTCGTACCATTTTCAGTCAACCCCTGTTCGGTTCAGCAGGCACCCTGAGGAACTTCGTGCACCAAGG
>BFEA01000961.1:94500-109226 GCA_003427395.1 Chara braunii | reverse complement strand
CTATCTATCTATCTATCTATCTATCTATCTATCTATCTATCTATCTCTCCTTGGTTGAATCATGAACGTCTCACACACACATATTCCATCGATAGGTACGAGCGAAACCGGAATGAATCTTCTGTTGAAACGGGGAAATATACACTATCACTTTTTTACTCGCTCGTCCTATCGATCCAAGTCGCGTGCAGTGAGCCGCGGGTGAGAGACTTGGCTGTTGGCCAAGGTTGGAGACTTATAGTCTTTCTCTCTCTCCCACACATACACACACACACATACACACATACACACACACACACACATACACTATCGATAGGATGACAAAAAATAAAATAAATCTTCCGCTGAAAACGAGGAAATATACACTGTCACTTTCCGATTTGCTCGTTCTATCGTTCCTAGTAGCGCGCGTGGAGCCGTGGGCTGAATCCCAATGCCGAGTCTGAATCTAATGTCGTCAAGTCTCAAGTCACAACTTTCTCCCTTTCTCTCACTCGCACACACGTACATGCGCATTAGTGAATGCATCTTTCCTCATTCTAACGTTAGATTCATTCTTCTTTAATTTATTTGTTTGCTTACTTATTTATTTATTTATTTATTTATTTATTTCTTCTTTCTTGTTTTCATCGTTGATAGTATTGGGGTGTGACGCGAAACTGGAGAATTACCTTTCTTCTATTATTTTCCTTTGCCGTTGCCGTAATTGTCTTCGTCGTAGTTGTTGATGTCGGAGTCGTTGTTGCAGTTACTATAGTCAGACTTAAACTCGTCGTCTTGCAGGTAAGTGTTTTCAGCCCCCTCGCTTCTTTCCTTCTCCCCTCCTCCTCTCCTTCTCCTCCTTTTTTCTTCGCTTCTCTCTCCCTGACTCTAGATGCTCGGGACGCGTTGTGGCAGGCGCGGATGCGGAGGCAATGTCACAACACGCCGCAGCCTCTCTCCCGAAACCTACGGGATGAGACAAACACCTTCGTCTTCGCTGCCCGCAAGCGACCTCGCACATGACCAGGTAAGCTCTCTCTCTCTCGTTTTTCCCTCCTATTCTTCTTATTCCTCTCCTCCTTCTTCTCCTCCCTCGCGAATCTCCCGTTCTCCGGTTTACTCGCGATACCCCCCTTTGACTCTGATTGCTTTTCTTCCCTTACTTCTCTCCCTGTTCCTCCGGTATCGGGTCCGTGCGATGTCGCGCTGTGGTCGGCCAAGTCCTTGGCGGTTTCGACCATCCGAAACTGCCCTGTTTTCAGGGGTAGATTCACTTAGTGAATCTACTAGAGACGTGCGGCAGAAAAAGGGGTAACAAATCTCGAAAAAGAAAAAGAAAATAAACGAAAAAAAAAAACTACTTACTTCTAACTAACTCGTTGTGTCCATTGTCCCACGGCCCGGAGGTAGCTCGGACTCGATCCCAAGATCCTCTGCATATCAGTCAGTGCCTGTACCTACTGGGCTAGCTCCTAGTTGAGTTCTACTAGGAGCGAATTTGCCCTAAGTAGAGTACAAGGCTCAGTCCAATCAGTCCATAAGGCCAGCGGCCTTACCGTAAGGGGAATCCAGGCCGTTGTAGGCCATCACAACCTGTTACAGCAGGCTAGGCCCCTTTTTATCTAGTTGCCCCGGCCTCATGGTCGAGGCTTTTACTATTTTTTACACATTTTCTATCTCGCGGGGAGTGGTTTCCGGCCTTGCTTTTTCCGACATACTCGACGTTTGTGGACTAGAGCTGAAAACTGCCATACTTCCTCAGTCGTGAACTGACTGAGAAAGACCGTCGCCGCGTCCCACGCGACTCTTTTCCGTTTTAACTAACCTTCTGACCTTGTGGTCGGAGGCTTTATTTATTAACCACTTTGCAGTCTCTGCGCGTGCCGGAATGGCGTGCGCGGTCATTTCATTTACTAACCTCTGTCGTCTTTGCATGCTCTGCGAGCATTCAAAATTCTTTAACCCTTGACTCATGTCTGCTTGTGCCGTGTTTTGGCCCTTGAGGTTTCTAACTTTCATGACCATAATGGTCGAGGGGTTTACCCCAGTTTCTGGTTTTAGCCGTCTTTGTTCTAACAGTTGGTGTCGGCATTGTGTCGACTGCAAAATTATGAGCGGATACCTTTGTAAGGGTATCATCTCCGACAGTCTTCCCAGACCCCATTAAGCGACATCCCCGTCGTTGGGGAATCTATATGCAAACAAAAGGCCTTCTGGCGCGACAGGTTGTCAAAGTCCGATTTCCTGGATGAAGTTGTGGTTTGAAGTCTCTCACTATCTCCCTTGGTGCGTCCATACTGCCAGGATTTTAACCTGGGTCTCCCACATACCAACAATTGCAATACCAAAGAAATATTATTCCATATGACTCAAAGTGGGGATACTGGATGTGTACTACAGTTACAGAGGTCACCAAGGAAGATAATGATAGCCTCTCCCCTCAACTTTAGACTTTATTGCCAAGATCTCGTTGGGTGTCCTTTGAGTTAGGGATCATTTCTGAACCCAATCATTTGGACGCGGATTTCAACCTAAGTCATCTTACCGTCCCACTTGAAGTCTAATGCAAGGGGATCGGCACCCTCGGTCTCAACCCACCAGAGTCGGTTGATCAGGCCGGATCTGCGGCTCACCGTGTTGTTATTCTAAGGGTGGTACTTGTATAGGTTACGCAATACAGGTTAAAATCCTCCTATCATAATATCTAGACCTGACTCTTGATCCCGCCGATATCTACCTAAATCGATTCCCTCATTAGAGAGGGCCTCCCTTAAGGTTTCAAGTTCTAGGTCGTAATCGGAAGGCCCGCTGCCTGGTTATACTTGGTCATCAGCCCACTCTGGGAGTTACGTCCCAACGATGCAAATTTTCCACCATAGGCTTGGTGACTCTTAATCCCTCAGACTGACCACTTGAAGTGGATGATCGATGATCTTTTCAAATATATATATATATATACATATATATTTGTCCAAAAAAAAATTCCCCCTCGTCAACCATCTTTCAAATGGGCGATCGATCTCATTATTCGAAAGAAAATAATGTCATTGATAAGAATGATGTAAACATGGTTATATCCGTTTCTGAACGAGGGGCATCATCAGAGCCACTTAGGGGTCGTGTCTCCCAGACCTCGATGACAGGCTGGATAGACACACGTCTCGGGGATCTTTCAACCAAGAGGAAAGCCAACCAAAATATCAATAAAAAGTATGAAAAACATTTGTTTGATTCCTTGTTTTGTCAGAAGGCAAAAGAAACATCCATTCCATTCATAACATATATGTCCCTGACTCGCAGGGATTTTCGGATGCATCAAAACAAAATTCTTGACTTTCTCACATCCGCGTTTTATGGTATTTTTCCGAAAATAGTTACATAAGACAAAAAGAGATTGACATTTACAACAATGCATTCTGTAGATGTATAAATCAATATCATTATTTCTTGAATACTTAGGTGTTTTTCTGAGCATCCTAGTTCATTGATGACACAATTTGTATGCAAAATTCAACATGCATGACCAGATACTTGACAAAACACAAGTGTGAAAGTGAAAATGTAATTCCGGCGCCATATCCCATAGACCAATAAAGAAAAACTCATATGTATAAATTACAGAACCACCGGTTTCACTTTCTAAAATACAACATATCGATCCAACAAGTCTTCTCCTAATGCTAATAGTCAAGAAACAAACAGAGTATCCAACCTATATCTACACACCCTACCTAGAATTGTACTTGAGTAAGCAGCCGACTCACTTTAACCCTTCCTCTTACTATAATGTCAAAAAGATATAAGATCTCAACCTCAAAGACTGGTAATATCTTATTCTAAATTCCTAAAGAAAGCCCTAGCTGCTCGTACAACTGTACTCTGAATTCCTTCTTACCCTTCTTGATCAGGTTACCTTCTCTGTCAATAAGTCTGTCACTCCCATCAAGACTGACCAAACCTTTGTCCCTGTCTTCCTGGAAACCAGGACATTCTTCCCTTCTGTGGGCACCTTTCATGCAATACCAACATAATCGTTTTTCTTTTCCCCTGGTCCTTTTTGTTTTGTCACTGAAGGTCAAGAGAAGCTTCCCCAATTTCTCCATCTCCCCCTCCTGAAGCCAATACCTCTAGATATGATTTTTTTTATCCTTTTCCATCATTTAACATGGTAAGAGTAAGAGTTTTATCCCCTTCCTGCACTTCCTTTTACTTTCAGCCCTTCCACTTCCTTCTCCAGCTTCTCCCTTTCTGTTTCCATTCCCTGACTCTTAGTATCATGAGCGATTTTTAGGGCTTCCACCTTTAACTCCAACTTCTTTTGCTCAAATTTTCCCTTCTCCATTTCGCCCTTCAAGTTCTCCACTTCCTTCTCCAACTCAGTCAGTTGTGAATCCCTTTTTTCTTCTCTCGCCCTTAGCCTCAGAATCTCTTTCAGGATTTCAGGGATTTGGCTGGCTACTCCCTGCATGAGCAGCTCCTCCTTTTCCTTTACCCTGTCATGAAGTTTTTGCATCGAGGATTTCAAATCCTTTTCCCTTTCTTCCCTTTTCCTTCCTTCTTTCACTTTCCCCAACTTTTCGACCATATCAGCTTCTTCTTCAAGAAGTCATTCACAATCCTCTCCGTTCATCTTATTGAGCTTAATTAGCCTATCCACATCTGAGGCCAGTTTGGAGCTGGTCACAGTCTCAGACAAAACTATATCTTTCATTCTCACTTTCCAGGGAGCGTTCATGGGCGGCTCATTTTTCCTTAGGCGAATCACAGCTTGGTTCCTCCACTCCCTGTTCTCGTCTGCCTTTCTCTGCCTTTCTTCCCCAGTTAACCTCCTCGTCCCATGTCTTTGAGAGGCTTCATGGAGGATGTTGTTTCTGCTCTCACTGATAGTCCAGCCTCCTCCATCTTTCCCTTTCTCTTCTCCTTTCCCTTTTCTTCCTCTTCCTTTTCTTCGGGAGATTTGTCCCGTCCTTCTTCCTTCCTGGCTATACGCCTTTCCTTCCCCTGCACCTCAGGTATTTCCATGTTACGAACAAATTTTCCCTCTCCCTGGCGAGGGGGTGTCTCATTCCCATTTTTCCGTTCTGCCATTTCCAACCCTTCATTCCTTCTTCCAATCCACACCCCTTGTTCCTGGAACAACTGCCTCTTCTTCTGCCTCTGTATGCTTAAAGGATAGACCTTTCTCATCTCAACAAGAAAGCCACCCCAGGTATCTGACCCTTTTCTGATTGTTCTGACAGTCTCACGTTCCCTGGGTGTTACCTTGATCGCGGCCTGCTCCAATTTTTCCTCATCATCCCATCTGTTCCTTTCTGCACAGAGACCGATGCTATCCTCGAAATCCTCCAAATTTGTTCCGTCGAAAGTGATGTTATCTTCTATTTCATCTCTTCTCAAATCTGCATACTTGGCCCACATAGCTACTTTAAAGCTCTGCCATCCAAAAACTTTCATGGCCATTTCCTCCATCGCCTTCCTGCATTCTCCCACTCCAGTCACATTTCTCATCATGGTGGGCACATCCCACTCTCTTATGATAGCGTGATTTTCATATTCCCTCAAAAACTGCCTCACGTTATCCCCTTTCTTGTAAAGTGGCATTCCCGCAGAGTCTCTTGTTACCATTGGATGCCTCAATCGTTCTTCCTCTCCAGGAATAGACCTGGTATGACCCACAATCCCTCTCTTCTGCGATATGGCAACTTCTCCCTTAGGGTCAAGCCTCCGGTCTTAACTTGAATTTCTTCAGCCTGGACCCAGAGATCCAGTCATTCCTTGGTGTCCCATCCATTTCTTCCAGCTCGTAGGCTCCATAATTTCCTCAACGCTTGACCTTGTAGGGTCCCATCCACCTCCTGTCCAACTTTCTTCACCATTGTTTTTCCAGAGACGAGTCGTAAAGTAGCACTACGTCTCCAATTTTCAATGGCTCTTCTCTTACACTTGGGAGCTTATCCCATCTCTCCTTGTCCTTCCCTCGGCTATCTGCCACTCTGTCTGCCGCTTCTTGGATTCTATCTTCCGTTATGCTGACTTGCCTTGCTCGGATATCCAGTAATTCCTCTAGGGATAGGTCATTTTTCAGATCTTGCTTCCGCCAAGTCTTTAGAAAGCTTTCTATTGGAAAGGTGGCATGTCTTCTATACCACAAAGTCGCAGGAGCATATCCTGTGGTCCTCTTGACCGTGATGTTTTCTACGAAAAACACTGTCCGTAGGAACTTAGGTCATAAGTTAGGCTTCCCAGCGGTCTTCTTAGCCAGCAGATTAGTGATGGTGCTATGCCCTCTCTCTACTGGTGCATTCGCCTGAGGGTGTGCCCTGGTCGTGTATCTGGCAATGACCCCGAGATCATCCAAAAGTTCTTTTACCTCCCCGCATATAAACTCAGATCCTCTGTCCATTATGAATTCCACCACGAAAGGGTATCGGAGGTAATATTCTTTAATACAATCAGCCAAAACTGCCCCAGTCTTGGTTCGAATGACTTTCCTATTAACAAACCCTGTAAGGTTATCCCTAACATCACAGATATAGTTATATCCCCCAATCCCTTACGGCATTGTCAAAAGATCCATGTGGATAACTGCCCCTATATCTTTAATGTACCTTGGATGTAAAGGCTCCGTGTTCCTGATGGGTGATTTGATTTGGCATGGTACACAAGATTCGCAGTAAGTCCGGATCATCCCATACATTCCTTCCCAGAAGTACAACTTAGATATCTTCTTGACTGTGGCGGCGAAGCCTCTGTGACCACCTACTGGTCCATCATGGAGAGCTGCTATGACGTCAATCTGACGATTTCTGCCACAAATGACCCTTCTAGGAGGCCCACGTTTATCTCTGATAAAAAGGTGTCCTCCTCGTACTATATAGTGATCTCTCATGCGGAGGGTCTTTTTACTAACCTCTCTATTTCTCTTGTCCCCTAAGAGAATAAATCTCATCTCTAGGTGGAACCCGCCATACTCCTCTTCTCGAAAATCTTCCGAGATTTCACCTTGCTCAAACTTTTTTCCCTCTAATTCCTCACTGAACTCGTAGTCATCTCCCAGTACTATCTCATCTGGTTTTACCACTTCCTTGTCATCCTCTGTCTGGACCTGTAGGAGAGAGTTAACAAGGTAATATACTCTCTCCATTGTCAGCAAGTGAGTTTGTCTCACTCCAGCCTCAATTGTTACCGGATCGTCTGTCAAACGGTAAGTCTCTGCCAAGGCTAGTTCAGCCATCCATTCTCCGTTCCTTTCTCCCCATGAGTCCTCAACGAAAGGTTTCGACACTAGACCTTCCATTTTTACGAAGGTTGCTGGCGCAAACCACATGGGTTTCCCTCTCCTGGCCTCCTTATCGTTAACACTTAGCTTTCATGAGTTCACATGGAGCTGCACACCATCTACCGGTGGTGCTTCTTCTTTGGACTCTCCAGGCTTCTCCCATTCTATCCTTCTCAATCCATCGGCCCCGTTCTTACTTTCTGGGATACGTTCCAGCTGAAAGTCGAACATCCAGATGTACGTGAGCCATCTGGCGATCGTGGGATCCGTAGGAGTGAAGTTCTTGAGAGAATACATAAGCGTTGTTGGATCTATCCTCAAAACAAACCTCCTCCCGTAGAGGTAATGCCTGAAGATGTGCAAGCAGTGCAACACAGCCAAGGTCTCTCTCTTGAATTGAGAGTAGTTCCTTTCAGTAGTGTTGAGGGTTCGACTCTCAAATCGCAATGGTCTTTCCTTTCCTTCAGAATCAGTCTGTATCAGAACTCCTCCCAGGGTTGTTGGTCCATCGTCGGTTTCTACAATGAAGGGTCGTTCAATAATGACATCATAGTCTGGAACACCCAGCACAAGACCCCCTTCCTCAAATTCCTTTTTCAAGTCCTTTACCACCTGTTCCTGCTTCTCTCCTCATTCCCATTCTTGATTCTTCCTTACTAATTTCCTCACATGTTCTGTCTTAGTGACAAACCTTTCAATGAACACTCTCCAGAACCCACACGTTCCAAGAAAACATCTCACTTCACTGACGTTTCTGAACGGCGTAGGCCATTCAATGATCTTATTCGTTTTCTTGGTGTCTGGACGACGTCCTTATTCATTGCACAGGAAACCCAAAATGGTGGCTTTCTTCATGCAGTGCTTGGATTTTGCTCCACTGGCCGTGAGGTTGTACTCTTGTAACAAATCAATTACTTTTCTGAGATCGTTGACATGATCCCAGACAAACTTTCTTACGTCAAGTGCAACCTCTTGCTCATCTTTCTCCATTGATTCTTTTACCGCAAGGTCATCAATATAGGGCTCAGTAATCTGCGGGCTGATTGATTGCATGATTCTTACCATGCTCCTCTGCACCATGGCTACTGCGTTTGTTCATCCCTGGGGTGCCACGTTCATATGAATCAAACCTTTGGAAGTGTGCATCGCAGTGATTGGCCTATCAGCCGGATAGACTGGAAACTGATCGTAACCAGAATACAGATCTATGAGCGAAATAATAGTCCTTCCTGCGCATGCCTCAGAGAGCTGATCTGCGTTAGGAAGCCCACCAACATCCCTAATTGTTACAACGTTCAATTTCTGCAAATCCTGCACCCACCTAAGCACTCTGTTTGACTTAATAAAACAGAACCATAGTGATGCGTATGGTCCGCTAGAGTACCCTGCCACATGCGATCCAATCTTCCCATCCAAATACTCCACTACTTTTCTTTGATCATCGGGGTTTGGGTATCTGGCTCCTCTGATATTCGATGGTTGGTGAGGGACTGTGTGGATTCGGATCATTCCTACTTTATCCACATCTAACATACCCCTCTGATCATCATTGAAGGCATAGGCACGATGTTTTTCCTCCATCAACCCTACTACCAGCGCCTTCTCCTGCTCTGTCAGAAAACCCGGTTCCCCAATAATCAAATCTCCCTTTGTCTCTTCATTAATTCTGCAACTCTCCTCATCCCATCTCTCTTTCATCTGCCCTATCAGTTCCCTCTCTTGTTCGTAGTACACATTCTCCTCGTGTGTTACTAGAACTGGAATTGGGTGAATCTTCTTATCTACTGTCTTGTACCTCCTTTTGCTTCCTTGCTTGAGCCCACCCCTAAAAAATGTTGGCCGCTTGCCTGAGCATACGGCCCCTGCATTCTTGCTTCTTGTGTGGATGGCGGCTTGTAAACCAGTTCCAACTTTCCTCCTTCAGGGTAATCATATAACTTGTCTGCAAGAGCTTTGATTGCTTCTGGTTCCTCCATCTCAAAAGCGGAGACCATATACATAGTTTGGTCAATGTTTGTCAAGCTTAAAACTAAGCCTTCATTCTCCTCTTATTCATCTTCCTCATCAGATTCCAACTCCAACTCTTTCCTCCTTTCCTCTGACTCCTCAAAGGTATATGATCCCGCATTGAGGCGGTTCTTTGAGCTATGAGGACCTGTATTCTTACAGGTGATGACCTCAAAGTTCCCGCACGCTAGGTCACATAGAATCACAAACATGGTCCCATCATGCTTGTTCATGATGAGAGCCTCCGAGCGCGATAAAAAAAACCTTCATAGTAATATAGGAAGATTCAAGCTGGGCATGATATAAAAACAAGAACGAACCTTTACTCGCCCAACTTCCACTATCACATTTGATGCTATGCCAGTATATTCTGACTTTCCACTTGCCCCATTAAGGTATTCACAATCTCTCTCGTCAATTTACAGTCCCAGCTTTTTAGTTGTTCCCGAGTTCATGATGTTCATCTCTGCTCCTGTATCTACCATTCCCGGACAACCCTTTCCCCTGATGTTAACATCAATGGACCCTGTTCCTACCGACTTCTAGTCCATTTTGCTGCCAGCAATCGTCCAGTTGACTTCTTTAGATCAAGTCTCCGAGCCTAACTGTTGCCACTTTTTTCCTTGCCAGCTTAGCTTTGACCAACTCTCTGAGTTTTGGCGTTGTTGCCAAAATCTCTTTCAGTTTTAGCAACTCATTGTGTCCCTCAAGAAGTTTGTTTACTAAATTTTTCAGTTCCACACCTTCTTCAATTGAGGTTTGGTACCTCCACTTCTTCTTCGACTTCTCCCCAACCTTCTCCTTTCCATCATTAGTTTTACGTTTTTTGGCCCTCTGTTCTGCGCGTTTGTTCTCTTCTCCTCTAAGCACCTCATCTTGATCCTCCTCATCTTCTCCTATATCGATTGAGGTTTCTTCCTGAGGTGGTAAAGGAGCCTGAGCCGGTTCCTTGGACGTATTACCCCCCTTCGATTTTCGTGCGGTGTGGGGAGTATAATTCCTTAGTTGCGTCTGATCCAGCGGCCAGAGTTGCTCGCACTGCTCTGGCGTTGGATATCCTTGACTCGGAACCTTCTCTTCGTCTACGGTCAACAACCCATCTCCTAATTTGTACTTCCTCGGCACTTCTTTCTTGAAGTCGTCCCAGTTCCCCTGGGCATCGGTTACAATCCTTTCCACATCTGGACGAAGCTCCCACCATACATATTCATATAACTGAGCGAATTTCTCAGCTGGGGTTAAACGATTGAAGACCTGCTCTAGTAACTCTAGCCAGTATGAGACCCTTTCTCCTGTGAACGGAAAGATTTATATCCGGGGTAATTGCGACCGCCTGATGTTTCTATTATCCAGTAACTTAGCGACGTTTGCTGCAATAAAGGAACCTTGTCCAGTGCCATCCTCCATTTTCCCTCAACCTTTGGTTGATCTGTTTATCACATGAAAGAAAACAACAATGAATTATTTTGAAATTTTCGTCTTTTGCTTATAGTACTGACTTACTAATGTCCCCTTTTTGGAATACTCCCCTCTCCTACTTAAATTAGATTTCATAACTTCTGACTCTTCATCAATCATGTCTTTCGACTTCCTCGATTGATACCCAATTCCCAGACCACGAATCGTACATCATCCCAAACATTATGGGGAGACCGTCGATGCGTATTTTAATATTCATTTTAGCCTTGAGTTTCTTCTAGAAGGTCTCTCTAGGCTCTGTAAAATCTACCCGGACATAAGCCTCAACTATGGACAGTATCTCCTCAAACTCTCTATCTGCCAATCCTAATCCCATTTCGAGATATAAACGATAGAGAGCCTAGGGCGTAGAAAAAGCATATCCGGTCTGTGGAATGGCCGAAACGGTAAACGCCGCTTGCTCAACATTGGTTTGCCCTTTGAAAGCTTCATCAACGATGAAGTCTGGGAGATCTGTTTGGACGTACTCGGTGGGATAGGAGAAATCTGATGCCCATTTTGTATCTGTTATAGATATAATGGGTCGAAGTTCTCCACAACTTGTTTCTCGAACTTTCTCGTTGAAAACGGCCTCTGTCATTTGGACATACTGACATATGGGTTGAATGTCTCAGAGTGCCAAATCTACACCATGCATCCTCCACAGATGTGCTGAAAGATACAAGGTGGCTCGTACTATTACATTCTCCCGATCTAAGGTATGTCCAGTTTCGACCCATACAAATGTCTTCGGACCAATTGAGACGCCACACCAAGAAGTAATTTCTTATTCCCTTTCAGTCCATCCCAGGGGTAATGACATCTTCAGTCCCTGAGGTGTGCGAACAGGCAATTCAACTTCGAACCTTTGAACGACATATGATATCTTGGCTGTTTTCTTGGTACCATGTTAGAAGAAAGAAAATCAGTGCATCTAAGTGTGAGATTGACAATCTATTCCCTCTTGTCCGCTTCCTTATACGATTGTATATAAACTTCCTATTAATTAGCATCCTCCCCGTTTAGGCAATGATCCTTAATGCTTACCGTTATACTTACCACCATTCTTTCTCAATATCTTATCCAATCCCAATTACCAACTCTTAAGGCCTCGCGGCCCTATTAGATACCCCTGTGATATGAGAAAAAAGGAAGTCAGGGTAATACAAATCCCGAAATACCATTGGAGGCAGTGGTCATCTTCCATGGTCCCCGCCGTTACATACTTTCTTAGACCTTAGGTTCCCCTTTTGATACCCAAAACATTCCTTGACACATCTCTTGTTTCTGGATTTTGCTCATTTTTCTCAATTGTCCAGTTCGTCCGAGGACCCCCAATCTCTGTACCAAAATCCCCTGACCATGCCAAAAAGAGAAGGAATATCGTCTATAAAAATTTCAATACAGAATTCCTTACGGAGCTTCTTCCAATATGTCATACGATTGTCCAGCCAATAACTTTGCAGATATGCATTCACAATGCATAAGACATCATAGAAATCCCTTTTTGCTAGTTTCGGTCCCATTTCCAAGTATRGACAGTACATGATATCAGGYGCTTTAAASTCAAAGCCCCTTTTTGGTACCGATCGTGCCRCGAGTAMGGCCCRCTCTACATTCTCCACTCCTGAGAARGCTTCGTCGATTATGACTTTAGRAARAGTTGTTTTGACATTTATAGTCGRATAGAYGAAATCTTCCRCCCACTTTGCTTSAATTGATCGCAAGATCATTCCTTCTCCTCCCCTATTCACTTTCCGAGAAAACGCTTCGAGTACTGATCCAGCAGTCAGAATATATTTGGAAAGAGAACGACTTTCTCCTATCGCGAGGTCAATTGAAAGTGTCTTCCAAAGAAGTGCAGATAGGTAGAGGGTCACTCTTATTATCGCACATCTTCCTCCTGTAGTCTTTCCAGTTTCGACCCACATAAAGGCTTCTGGCCCTATCGAAATTCCACACCATGCATCCATATCTTCGCCCTCTTCCCACTTCCTTCGGAGTAGTGTCATTTCTATCTCTTTGTCTTTTTGCTGGGGTAAGTTAATCGGATAGAACTCAACAACGAACCACATTTTCGGAGCCATTTGGTACCCTGTTTACACAATACGCAAAAGAAAGAACCTTATTTTTAGTTCACTATCTAGTACCCTTTTACTGCAATCTAACCTATATTGATCTCTCCTTAGTTCAGAAAGTTTTGAACTAAAAGAGGATCTATTGCCTTAGTCAAACGGACAATCTTAGCTTGCCTAGCCGTGAGAGTTAGCTTGTGAGAATAGGCTGATCACTCCCCCTTGTCTTGATAAAACCCATATTTTCTTATTCACTCCTTGCCACTTTGGCATGCTCATCGTTAAACCATCCTTCACCTGTTTTGAAGATGTTTGAGCATTGATCACTTCATTTCCGTAGACGTGTCCTATGGTCCAACACTCAGTTTCCCGTCATCTAACAAGGCTTCACTAGCCTTCCTTTATTTGTTGTACTATTCCAATCCCTAATCCTTATATAATCTTTTTATATAACAAGTAGGACACTAGTCCACAAATTTCTATTTGACATATCAGAAATAACAAAAGCGAAATACATAACATTCTATCATATGATGCAGGTTGGGAAACAATAGGAGGATCAGGAACATGCGGCGAAGGTTGTGATGTCGATAAGCGCGGCTAAGGAAGGATTGTCAACTGCCTTTCTGGAGCCGAGGAAGATGGTGATTTGTAAGGTCCAAATCGGGGCCGGCTAGGTGGCTCAAAACGAGGCGGAGACGCACCATAACGCCTCTCAAACTTAAAAGCATAGTAAGCCATTTTTCCTGGCGACGGAGTGCATTTACGCCACTCTTCCTGATGTTTACGCGCCCTTAACCCTTCCTCCTTCTCTTCTAGTCCTTCATCATACTCTTCCTCCCAATCACCTCGTTCCTTGGTCAAGTCTATGGCTCTATCGACAACCTTTCCTAGCCTTCCACCTCTTCCTCTTCCGGTGCCACTCCCACGACCCTTAAGAGCCATATTTAAAGATACGGATAACTTCCACTTTTTCTCACTGTTTTGTCTCCCTACTTAAAAATAACCCTTTTGTCCTCGTCGATACGTACTAATACTACTATCCTATCTACTAACCTTTATCTTTGTCGTTTTGCCTAGATCATCAACTTACCACACCCGAGTTCGTTCACTAAGGACCTGGGCTGGAAAGCGAGATCCCCGGCAACGGCGCCACCGGTCGCGCGCGGCGGTCCTGCACCCCGTTGGGAGCGTTGAACCTCACGGTCGTGTCACGCAGGATTTATTTTCGAAGAATCAACTCGTTACCACTCCAACCGTGCGCGCGTGCCATACCTCTCACGACGCCCTGCGGCAGGTCGGGACGTCGCGAGGTACAACTTACCTCTACCCGAGGGGCTGTCACCACCCTCAGGTAGGCGTATCCCTGTTGAGCTACCGACCCACGTACGGAGGCTTTTACATGCCTGAGCAGAGGTAGGTCAACCGAGGGCGTTTGCTCCATCGCTATAGCACTAAATGGAGTACGTGCGGTAAGATACCTAGAACTGACCCGCTACGTGTTTCAGGTTAAACTTTTTAACGGTAGTCTATTTCCGCTCTATGCTTTAATTTTCTTGATGATCGAACCTGTCCGACTTTCCTAACTGCTAAGACTCTCTATCCTACTGATCAGATTATGTCACAACTGTTAACAAATAGCACAGGATTTATATAAGACCAAACGAGTATGAAAGTATTACTGTCGGGAACCCTTTCCACTGTCACAAGTGTTGTGTGCCCAGGACTCTTCACGATGTCAATCTCAGATTTAATCCAAAACCCACGAACAAAACAGACCTGCACATGATAATGCAAAGACAATCCACATACCATGCACTTGCAGAGTCAACCATCAATCCACACCTCAGACTATGTCCCTCACTTCCCAAACCATGTAATGCAGCTCTATCTTTTTCTGAGACGTAAGCCCAGCCCCCTCACAT
>BFEA01000961.1:70109-83399 GCA_003427395.1 Chara braunii | reverse complement strand
CACAGACGTCGGTCGTTTTGTTTAATGATATTATTAATACCTATTTATTTCTGATTAAGCAGGAACTAGGGATATTTTCTTTCAATAGGCTACGTTTGACCGAGTCGAGCGCGCGTGTGGAGATCGACCCCGACGACGACATCGGCAACGACGGCACGACTTCGTGCGGTGAGCGGGGTGTCATAGGATGGCGCGTGGGGCAATTATGACACGGTATGAGCAAGCCGGCGCGGACGCTGGGAGCCGCGCAGCCGGTTTGTCGGCCCAAAAAGCCGCGTTGCACTGCCTTGCATGCTATTCTGCGGGCGTTGGTCTCAGGCTTCGGCATAGCCCTATAGGTTACGACAACGGATTGTAACTATACAGGTTCAGGATCGAGATTGAGCGGCGACGGCGCAAGGATATCGGAGTAGCGCGAAGGGACAGAGGGGTTGATGGATCGAAAGGGCTATCCCCCTTCGTTTTGCCGTCGGCGGCGTCCGATTGGTGGTGGTATTGCGTCGTACTTCTGTTTATTTCTTTTGTTTTATTTATGCTCGGGCGCGCCGTTGACCAAGACTAGCGCAGGATTTAATGGCCACCACGGCGCAGTCACGTATGTGACCTACGTTTCGGGAACGGTAGGGGTCGTGTGGGGTGTGTTGTATTCGCAGGGGTGGCGTGGAGTGTGGCCGCAAGACTGTTTTCGGGATTGCGCCAAAATGCCCCGTTATGGCGTTCCGAGGGTCCCCGCAGCAGCCACATCCATGCCCAAGCCTGCGGTAAGGGAACACGAGGGAGCCGCACCAGCCAGCAGGTGCGATGCCTGCTACGGCAGGTGGGCGGTATTGGCCAGGGATCAGCCGATAACATCATGGCCGGGCCCCTCCGACGGGCCAGTCACTGTGCCTCCCCTCCATTTCCCTTCTATGGGGATCAAACAGCCCCTGCCCAACGCCGCTCGGGGAGAACTAACGGCATGCCCGGACAGGCGGGCCAAAAGCGGTCAATGGTCCTTGTGCTATTGACAGTAGGTAAGGCAGGCACAGCGGGAGGGACCGGCGAACTCCGCTGTGATCGAAGGCTGCGCTAGCTGTAGATATCGGGAGGATAGATACCGGGAAGGGGATAACGCTAAGGTTGTGAGAGGAAGCGGTGAGGCAGCGGTTGATGGGAGGTAGAGCCGCCAACAATCAGGGGAGAGGCAGGTAGCGAACAACGGGCCGAGCAGCGACGGGCGCCGAGAACAGGCGCGAAAAGGCAGCGGGGGTGAGTGAACCTGAGCCGAAATTGTCCTGGTGCGTTCGGAGGTAAGAGCGAAGGAGCCGGGCTATGGCAGGTAGAGAAAGAGGGAGTAGTCGGTGAAGGCAGGGAGCAGGAGTGCAAGGCGAGTCAGCACGGCCACGGGCGCTGTGGCAGCGGCTAGCGCAGGAACGCGGAGGTAGCAGGCAGGCCGACCAGGCGGGCGAATGCAGCAAGGACCTGGACGCGTTTYGCGCCAGGTGCATCCGGAATGGGGATGGCCGGGAGGTAAGTCGAGCGCAGCTGGGGGATGACAGCTCGCTCCATCGTTCGCACAATCAGGCGGATAACGAGCGGGAACGGGGGTTTTTTGGGTTGGCGATCCCAAATATGTATTCGGATTAGTGTAAAAGTTAGTGTATTAAGAATTAGTAGGAGGAAACGGTGCGCGGGGGAATGGCGGGAGTGAGTGGTGATAAAGAGAGAGAGGGAGTCGGCTCACTCGATTCTCTACGAAATCGAGTGGGTAAAGATACAAATCCGGAGTTTTGGGGCATGGCGACCCCGATTCTGTAGTTAGGTTGAGTATTGAGTTAGTAGATAGAGAGTTAATAGAAGGATGGACTGCGCGAGGCTATGGCGGAGAGAAGCGGGAAATGGGATATGGAGATGCTTACCTTACTCGACCCATGACGAAATCGGGTGGGATAAGAAGTTAGATTAGCCTTCTCATACAGGGCGAATTTGATCGTGGAGTTAGTTTTGGGAGAAAATAAGTAGATTTGAGGGTAGAAGGAGAACGGGCTGCGCCCAGAGGGAAAACTCGAGTTTGGGAATGTATACTTCCACGTTTTTTTGGGAGATTCGTCTGAGTTTTTTTGCCAGTTGCTTCTGCGGGGGGGGGATGCTGCGGACAGATGGTGAAGATGGAGACTTACCTATTCCCCGGTGTGTCGCTTGGCATGTCGGTACGCTTGGCATGTCGATAGAAGTATCGCCCTCCTACTTACCTGCGTATGAGGCTGAGGGCGATGTATGTGTCCGCTGTTTAGCCGAAGGTTCATTCCGATTTTGCTCACCCCGCTGCTTATGCAGGGGAGGGGCATTGTATGCTACAGTCAAACCACCAAGCTTACCTGGCAGGACTTCCGTGAGGGGTAGCACAACTGCATAGGCGTTAGGGGCTAGAAGGGCGCAGGGGCAAAGGGAGGAGGGGCACTCACCTGACGGCTGCAGCGGGTCATGCACATCGAGGTGGGGACCGTCCAGTTCGGATGTCCACGTTGTCTGTAGGAGATAACGAAAACTTGTCGGAGTGACTTTCTGGCTCAGTGGGCGGTAGGAACCGATAGTTGGCAGGGTTCGATCGTGAGGTGGGGTTGTCAGCTGYTGTTTTGCCCCGTGTTGGCTGTGTGGGCATTCTCGACTGTGCCACGTTGCTGCGCTGCTGCCCGGGTCCCGCGTACTCCGCATGAGGATCTTCGCAGAATGATGTCCACACTGTGCGGTGTGAGCAGGTTGTTGGCGGGGCTATGCGCTTCGCCGCTTCACTATTGTGCCACCCATCCATAGGCCGTGCCTTTCCTGTTGCCACTTGTGTGCCCTGTAAGCTGATGGCCTTGTTGTCGGTGCCTTGTGCTCCGCTCTGCAGTTGCCAACCTGTTGGTCCGCTCATCTCGTCGCCGCCTGCGGTGTTGTTGCCTCGCTCGTGTTGTACTTCACTTCACGGTTTTCGCGCGACATCCTGCACGCCATGGCGTTCCTTGCGGTTGCTTGAATAAGAAGTTGAGGGCTGAGGGTAACAGCAAGGCTAACCGTGAGGCTGCAGGCCCGCCCGACAGTGGACAAGTACAATTTACTGCGGAACRGAACAGCGGTGGGYGAGCCACAGGGTGAGGACTTGGGAACCAGCTCAGGCGGTGCTGTTACTGCAGCATGAGGGGGAGCYRCGGGTGCAACAAGCCTGTTGCGTAGGGTTGTACTATTTGCAAAGACTGACWGATTGAGAGTTYCTTCCTCATCTYGAAGGTGCGGTGTGGCGAAACTGTTCGAAGGAGGGTTACCGCGGCAACTCGGAGCTTCGTCAAGGTGTTGTTCGTCGACCGTTTGACCCARGGCTAACCAAGCGGGTGTTATTTAACCGCCATTGCGGGWCCCTCAGGYGACACAGGATAACAAGGCCCTCTCCTCGCRAGTCTGRGAGCACCCCTCTTGTATCTGAGAGTCTCAAAACTGTCTTTGCCTGCCTTTCTTACTCCAAGTCTGGTCTATTGGTTCTGAGAGGAAGGCGGCAGGCGGGATTGCAACCCGTAGGACCGCAGCAAGACTCTGTGGGGATTCAACCCACCAATTTGCGGGAGCTCTGCCGGAACTCATGAGGAGTTCTGGAGGCAGGGAAATGAAAGGTAACCTTTGTTTTTTCTTGTAAACCCAGTATAACCCCTATCTATACACTTCCCTGTATATTGGTTGATTGTATTGCGTGCAGCCTTATCTTGACTTTGGGTTGACTTTCAAGACACAAATCAAGCTAAGTAAAGGAATGCATGTACAATGGCAGTTTCGGTTTCTTTGTTTAACTGAAAGCAGATTGTCACAAAGAATTGCATCAGGGGGAAGACTGGGAGGAAAGTAGTCTTGCTTGTGTATGAAAGGGTCTTATGGGGTCAGACATTGTTTCTAAGATGAATGGCCTGACTGCTATCTTTTGTTTTGTTTTCTGAAGGACCAAGCATCGTTTTTAAGATGAATGACTTGGTTGCTGTGTTTTTTTAATTGTGTCTGACATTGTTTCTAAGATGAATGGCTTGGCTACTTATTTCTGAGGGGTATTGCTTGCTTGACTTTTGAGGGCCAGACATTGTTTCTAAGATGAATGGTCTAGCCGCTGTTTTACTTAGGTGGTTTCTGAACAGTCTCTGGGTCAAACCCAGGGTACTCTGTTTTTTTTTGTGTTCAAAAGGGGAGAGCTGAGCATTGTTTCTAAGATGAATGACTCATCTCTCCTTGATTGTTTTTATTCTGAGGGAGGATTCAGGGCCAGAGGACTAGACATTGTTTCTAAGATGAATGGTCTAAGTCTGAGGCCTTAGGACGATAATGAGAATGAAGGAATAAGATTCTCTATAATGTGGTATATATATGTACTTATGTACGAACAAGGCTAGTCAGGCATTGTTTCTAAGATGAATGACCCGACTATAGCCTTATCACAAGCGAAAAGAGTATAATCAAGAGTTATAAGTGAAGGTAACTTGGGCCGACTGAGTATGGTTTTTAAGATTAATGGCTCAGCTCTACGCTCATTCTTGAAGATTAAGTTCAGAGAAGTATATATAATTTCGCTACTTAAACAGTTCAGGGCGACAAAGCATTGTTTCTAAGATGAATGGCTTAGTCATGTGCCCCAATGAACAGAAAAGTAGTTGTGCAGCCTGTCCGTGTATAATTAAGGCAGAGGGCTGGCATTGTTTCTAAGATGAATGACCAATCCCAATGCCCTATGTAAGTCGGGAGTAAAGGGTTAAATAATTGAAAGACTATGAACTATTGGTTGCTAAATTAACTTGGGGTGGCGAGAATACTTACCTTTGTGGTTTGACCTACATGTGGCTGAGTGCGGTTACTATTTGGTCTGAGTTTTAGTTGACAGGTAGTTGCTTTAGAGGCTCGCCACGTGCTAGAGCGATAGGAGTTTAGCTCAATTTCTGCATTTTCTAGGCTAAGTTTTGTTACTTAGTTCAGTTCTCGCATTTTCTGAGATCTTTTGTTATACTTGGCTTTGCATCAATCTTCGTAAGCTACTTTCCCTACGGGAAGCGCTTCCGGAATTTCTGCAAATCCGAGGAGTTAGTTAAATTTCTGACTTTTCAAAGTTCAACTTGAGTAAGGTTCGTATATGACTTAGTAAAAATCTGGAAAGTCTCCTTTTTTAAAGGGAGTGCTGCCCAAATTTTTGCTAATTCAGGGAGTTAGACAAAATTGGACTTTGGAAAGTCAAAGACTATTTCTGTTTTCATATTTGGGCAAATATAAATTCTGAAAAGGCGCTTTTCCTACGGGAAGCGCTACCGAAAGTTTCTTGATTTAGAGGAGTTAGATTATATTTTGACAAGTAGCGATTTTGGCGATCCACCCTGAATAGGGGAGATTCTGCCATTAGTTTACCTTTGCTTTGGGCATTGGCTTAGAGGTAGGCTTGATTTTAGTTGGCAGATAGTTTGAGTGAGAATGTGCTATGGAGGTTCATCCCCCATATGCTGATGATCTAGCTTGGGCATTGACCTGTCTTATGGTAAAGGCCTTTCTTGGACATTCGATTAAGGACTTGGACTAATTTCAGCTTGATCCTATAAGGATCATCTTTTGTTATCACTGATAACAACTGGGTTGCCGATTCGTCGATGTACGATTCAACTCCAATTTACTCTTGCCACTCAACCTAAAGGCTTTAGCCCTGTGGTTTGAACTGTGTCATTGTGTTTTCACCCGGACTTTATTGAATGGTCATTTAACAAAAGTACTGAGTATTTATTTTGGGGAGTTGCACGAGAGTGAGGTTTGTATGGCTAAAGCAAGGGGTATGAGTATAGAGAATGGTTCAAGTTGACCCCGTGTAGTGCGTGGACTTTTTGAGGAATCTTTGATGTGATTGCAGGTATGTGCGTGGTTCGGACTCTGGATGTGACTGCCTGCGATTAYATACATATATGGCTGAGAGGAGTCCGACAGTGACTGTGAGAAGTGATCGTCTTATATAAATAAGCCATATATATATATCTGTATATATGTGTTTTGGGTACGTGCGCAACTTATTGAGATCGTGCACAAGGGTTAACCAGATTATGTCTCGAGAGGGAAGGGAGGATCCCTTTTCATCCTTTGCTTTTTAGAGATTTTTATAGTTGGATGTTATGGTCCATGGCAACCGTCAAAGTCTAACCTCTTGATGTTCGATGTCCACGACAGCTTAAAGTTGTTCACTCAACCCCTCTGCACAGGGTGCAGAAGAGGGTGTGGTCTTCAACCGCGCATGGCGGTTGTCCAGCGTCGAGAGATTAACCCTCAAGGCGCGTGTCAGCCGACACTTGAGTGTCGAATGCGACCCTCGCGATTAACGGGGTCCGTGTGAGTATGGGTACTACATAGTACGCCATCATTGCGACTGCTTGTGTACGCTTGCATTGTGAGTCGATATGAGTTAGCCCTCAGTCCGTGCGGTTTTATACTGAGTCTCGTGGCGACGCCTATTCGATTTCCACGTCGGAAAGTTATGGGACGGCTACTGAAGGGACTAGGAGTGTTGTCGTGTTGTTCAATGTGTGTGTGTGTGTGTGTGTGTGTTTTATTTTTTGCGTCCGTAAAGTGGTGTGCGCGTGGTGTGTGGGATGCATTCTAGTCGACCAACGACGAGCCGCGCTTGGGACTTCAGCCCCCCAAGATGTCGGTTCGCGTGCGGGTCCGATAGGTGTATTACCGCGCATACCCCCTATGCTACAGCGAACGAAAAACGCCCTCGGCTGGTCCACCTCTGCGATTGCAACCGAGTAGCTTTTGTAATGTGGACTGGTAGCTCGGCGGGGATACGCCCACACCGAAGGGAGGTGACAACTCCCGTAAGGTGGAGGTAAGTTGTGCCTCGCGTAGGCCCTATCCTGTCGTAGGGGCTCGCGAGAGGTATGGCTGGCGCACTCGTCCGAAGCGGCCTAAGGAAGCTCCATTTGTGTGTTCGCGGCAAGGTTGGTCTAACTCCTGCGTGATGCAGCCGAGAGGGTCCCGCGCTGCCACGTGTGGTGCCGGACCGATGCGCCCGACAGGTGGCGCCGTTGCCGGGAATAACGGTCGCCTACCGTTGTCCCTGGTCGAACGACATCCGGGTAATATTGGAATCTGAGAAATAGGCAAAGTAAGAAGTTTCTCTTGACTTTGATGGTTAATGAATCGATTGAAGGTGTTGGATAGAGACCAAGTGAGGATTGATTGTGCGAGTTGGTTCCATTCGGTGCAGTAAGGGTGGCGCGAAAAGGATAAGCTTTGACTATGCACCCACGTACGTTTACTACGTGCACACGTACTTCGACTATGCACTTGCGTACTTCGACTAGTATGACGGTAGTTGGAGTGGATACCTCTTCTAACCCCGATAGTTGATGGGTTTGGGCGATGACTTGCATGTTTGATGCAACTAAGGTAGGATGAGATGGTATCAGCAAAGCTAGGCGTGGTGGTTGTGGGAGTTGGCCGTGTAAGGTGCTCATTATGGCTAAGGGAAGTTACCTGAGTGGTCAAGGGTGCAGTATAGCACTTTGGCTTTAGGGCGAGGCATAGAAGGAGTAAAGGAAGCCTACTATGTTAGAAGTCGTCAAGGGACTTCGAGGAGAGTTAGGCTAAGGATATTGAGAGTCTGTATGAGTATGAATTGGGATCCTGGAATTTGGGTTCTAAGCAGTTGCTCGAGTTGTATAGCCATAGAAGTCTGAGGCTTGCCCCGCATGGTATGTTGAAATTAGGCGTATAAGGCAGTAAAGAGATGCAGTGAGCACCGTGGTAAGGCCCCAATAGAAAGGACTACGGGAAGTAGTAGACTTGTATGGCGCCTGATATTGGAGGGTATATCATGTTATTTATGGTAGACCATTGCTTTGAGCCCCTTCCAGGTTTGGACCATCCGCTTAGGAAGTTAAAAGACTTGAGACCATTTGTTTTGAGGATGTCATTTTGAATCGTATACTGGACTCATCTCTGGATGCCAGACCTGTAAGCATAGTTTACGCCTAATTATGTGGAGTTATATGTTTAAGTAGATACCCTTTCCAGGAACATTTCGTGTGGGGTATTCTATTGGGATTATATTTGGGATCTTATCAGTCTGTAAAAATTTATATGAATGTCTCCAGTCCAACACTTGTCTCATGGCTGGCCATTTAGTCTGTATGGCTGGATCGCTTTTCCCAGAGAGGTAGGGATTGTCAGCTTAAATAACGGAAGGCGCATGTTGGACGTTTGTCTGTGATGGGCAGAACCCAGACAAAGCAAAAGCAACTCAGGATGCCTTATGCATGGGAAGACCCGCGTATGCTCAGGCCAATTGAGAAAGAGGGAGGGCTTGAAGTGTCTTTACCCAGGCAGGTCAGAGAAGGAGAGTATGTTTCATCATGGTGGGGCGTGATGATGGGCACAGACATCTTCGTCTGGATCGAGTCTAGGTTCGACGACCAACAGGAAAGCGCAATTGTGAGGGTGACCATGTACGCTTCAGCCGCCTTTTGGGTCAAGCATGGGATAGAGTTGGCGATTGGGTATGGAAGCCTGCTTGCTGAGCCTTTGAGGGTAGCCAAGGCAGCGACAGCAAAGTGGGCGAGGGAAGTGTCCTGCGACGAGGAAAAGCAAGTACTAACCCATGTAGAGGTTAAGTGCGCTGAAGAGTTTGCGCCTCCATCTGCTCCGTTGCGAGTCACCTTGCCTGAGTTCCTCATAGAGAAGAGTTTTGGTGGGCAGGCGAAGGTAGAGGCGGCAGTTGAAGCGGCTATGAGGATGCGAAACTGGGAGTATGAGCGTTATACATGTGAACTGGTATACGGTCTGTACCTAGACCCGAAATTCTCACCATCTAGTCAGTGGCTCAGAAATACGGCCAATACAGTGGACATATACGACTCGTCTCATGATCCGAATGAGGGAAATGCAGACTGGGAGGAAATCCGGGCAGCAGTGGGCTGGTAGCGAATGCCTTCTCTTCCTACTCAAAGCGCTTCGTTTGACTTGGCCGGAGTCGTCTGTCTGCCCATTATCGTAGTTATGAAAGTAAGTGTCAGGGTAACCAGGGGTTGAGGACTGATTGTAAAAGTAAAGGAGTAGATAGCGAGATTTAAGTGTTGGCAGTCTGCCCTTGTCTGCCTAAGCTTACTTGGATCATTGTTTGATGGTCTATTGCCCGCTGTGCGTATCAGGATGCTGTCAGCATCATGGCGGAAGAAAGCGGCTTCGCCAAGATCCTGCGTTGGAGGAATTCATGCCAGATGAAGGTGTTGTTGCGCGAGGCGCTGCAAGAGTCAATGCCTCCAGACCTCCGTGCTCTGTTGTTCCAAGGAAGAAACTTGTCTAGCTTTCTGCGGAACTTTCAGGACTTTAACCTTGCGAAGGAGTGGGACAAGAAGGCGATGTGGTGTATGTTCCCCTTGTTCGTCTGTGAAAGACTAAGTGAGGAGGTGTATACCCTCAAGCAGAAGGTGAAAACGTGGGATGAGTTGGAGCGTTCCTTAAGGCTAAGATTCCCAGAAAATGGAATAGAAGGCCGATGCGGGGAATGCTCTGTGCCAACAGTTGCGGGCGCACCATCGCAGGCAGAGTTAGGTGGTCTTCAAAGACAAGTACGGGTATTGAAAGAGAGGTTAGCACGGCTGGAAGAGGCCAGGAATGGCAAAAGAGAGGCCTCTGAGGGAGCATCGAGTGGGCCGACTGCAAGAGGCGAGGCAGAGGCAGGGCTGGTTATCAGGAGCTACTCCCCCACAAGAAAGCCCCGCGAGGACGAGCCTGCGCCCCGGAAAGAGGTGAAGGTGAGGGGGTCATTGAGACCAAGGAGGAGCAAGAACCCAGTATGGCTCCACCTGTTATTGCACCTGAGCCAAAGGGAGGGCCCGTTAACAGGGAAGCACCCTTGGCTGCGAGTCGGGGGAGGCAAGGGGGTGAGTGGTGGCCAAAGCACTGGGTAAAGGTGGTATGTGATCGTTGGGGAAGGATTGGCCGCACCCCTCAAGGAAGTAAAGAAAAGGGCATGATGGGAGAAAAAGTGGAGCCTGGACCTCCCGGATTGACAAAGGTTCAGCGGAAGGCGAGGAATCGGGCCCAGGGGGGCCAAGGTACCGGAAAGGGGCAGGGCATGCAGCAGGGAGGGGCCACCCCGCAAGAATTGGGAGGAAAGCCAGCACAGGCGGGGCCTCCACCGACTGAGGGGGCATTATACGGGTCGTGGACGCCATACGGTCAAGTGGGACCAAGGCCCATATATAATTCATATATGCCCTGTGTACAAGGCGTTTGTTTGAGCCCACAAATGGGTATGATGCCACCTAGGCCTCATGCAGTCCAGTTTCAGCCAGCCTTGTGTATAGGGTCATTGCAGCCACCGCTACCACGAGCGGCCGAAGGCCACGCGGCCGGTGGAGGGGGTCAAAAGCGAAAGGTTGAAAAGGGTTGTAGGGATGATGGGCACAGAAAGAGGGAATGCAGTGGCGGCAAAGGCGGCCCTGGAGGGAAGAAAGTGGGTTGGGGAAAGGACATTTGCAGACATTGTGCCAAGGAAGGGCACATAATAAAGTTTTGTCGAGAGCGAAGGGCCTATGAGGCAAGCGGTCTGATAAGGATTGACATTGAGGGAAATGTTTTCGACAGGACGGGGGAGTACATCGACCCAACCATCCCAGGGGGAACACGGAAGGAGGCCTTGCGGCGAGACGGGGCATCGAGCACTGCCTCATGAATATAGGCATGAAAGAGAAAGGGTTCGTGTGAGAAGGGCCTGGAATTTTAAGCAGACTGTAAACGCAAGCGAGAAATCCCAATCGTATAGCTGTTGTAGGTAGGCGCAGCGTACAGAGGGAAGGGATTTTTATAATAATGGTCCGAAAAGGTGGCTCGAGTTGTAGGAAGGAGGAACCCCAATACAATAGTTGTATATATGGGGTATGTTAGGTCTGCCTCACATCATGTTATTGAGAGGTCTTAAGTAGATGGAGCACGGAGTGACCCTGACGGCATTGTTACGAAGTAAGGATCTGGTTCATTAAGTCTATTGATCGAGGGAAGAAGATATGGAACCTACGTCGTGTCCAGGCCTGAATGGTTGTATAGGTGTGAGTGGTAAGAGAGACTCGGGAAGAAACCTCAGCATGTGGGAGATAGGCTCTCTAGCCTAGGAAGGCAGTTGTAAGACTTCTGTATAAATGACTTTTAGTCTTACCTGTCCTGGGGTATCTGTATATGTCTTAAATTACTTGGGTCCCTCTGACTTGAGGAGTATGGCTTCATCCGGATCAAAACTATTTTAGCCTTAGTTTTGGCCAGGGAGGCCGCTTTGTCGTTGTGTGATACCAGTGACGATTTGAGTTGAGATTGTTCAACTCCGAGTGTATATATGTAATTTGAGACATTTGGTTCATGTTTGAGTTGGGGTATTGTACCCCTGCGTATATATTGAGTCGAGATTTTATTTGAGACCAATTTTTGTATATGACGATCACAATCACTCTCACATGTGTGGTTTATCCTGATGCATGATGGCTTTGTGTGAGAGTTGTGTGAGATTCATCTCATGTGTATTAGATTGTGTGGATTTTGTGAGAATGAATGAATGTGAACTGTCTACTCTCCGGTATACTCGTGCGATCGACTTACAAGCAGGACGGGGCCGAGTATAAGGAGAGGCAGTGCAGTTGTTGTATGACAGAAGTGTAAGAATCCTAAGGGATTTTGCGAGTCTCTGGTACTTGAATACTTACCATGCCGGGTGTTTTATGATTAAGTCGCAAAAAGGGCCCATAAGCAGGCCCCTCAGTTGAGTTGGTTCGTGGTTGAGTTATGGAGAGGGCCCATAAGTAGGCCTCTCAATTTGAGTTGTTTTATGGTTGAGGCCCCTTCAGTTTGAGGAAGGCGGTAACGTTTATTTATCGGAAGACTCATCCCCAAAAGGGGAGGTGTTTTAAAAAGGGTCGTGTGATAGCTCATCCTAGGAAAAGAGGGATGGTTGGGAGACCTATTGAGAGAGACCTCCTTCGGGTGAAAGGTGGTTAATAGATTTTAAGGCATGGTAAGCAGTGTTTCAGCTGATAAAGTCTGACAAAAAGAGGCCACGTTTACTTGAGATGTTTGAGAAAGTCGCAAAAGAGTGCAGGGCGAGAGATGTCTCAGGATGGGTGGCTGCTGGCTCTGATCAAGTCAGGGGTCACGGCCTTGTGGACCTAGCGGATTTTGTTTGTGATTGTGCGAAGGGTGTCATGCCTTTCCTGGGAGAGCAGGTAAATGCCTTCAGGCCCCCGAGTAATCTCGCAGTGGGCCCGTGATTGATTTTGCGACGCTCCGTTTAACCACTTGTGCTAGTTCTTGGACATAGTAGGGGAATACCAAGCTAAGCGGTAAAGATTAGCACCTCTAGGGCGTAACCCCGGTGGGTGACTGCTAGCCGGCGCAACCTGGCTGCGGGACCGCGGAGTAAGAGTTTAAGGGGAGTTGCCCGCCCCAGGGAAATTACTCTGTGGGGTAGTAAAGGTTGAGAATTTTTTGGGAAATCCTGATTGAATGCTTATCAGGAGAAAGCCTATCGTTGCGTAACCAATGAAGCTACTGCCGCTAAAATAACAATGCGGTGGGCCGTAGTCCTGGTCCGATCAGCCGGGCTATGGTGGGCCAAGATGGAGACCTAGCCTTTCTGTACTAGACTGCAGAAAGAGTTGAGTGGATATTAAGTATACAAATATACGTATGCGAGAGATTCTCTGAGAAGGAAGGCGAGAGTGTCTCCAAAGGTCTCGGTTAGGGCCCGCGTCCCTAGTTTTGGCCAGTGTTAGGGACACCCAACGAGAAGCCGAAGGTTGTCTAGGACCGGGGAGAGGATGATTGGGAAGGTTTATGGAACTTATGTTGTCAGCGTCCTAATGCCTGGACGGTGAGGGCCCGGGCTAGAAACCTGGCCACATATAGTTGTGGAGGCATGGTTTGATGGAGGCCTCTACCCTGTGTTTGTCGGCTAATCGGATTGGTTCCTCTTTCGTCAGCATCTAAGGTAATCTGATAGCTTTTCAATTTTGCGAAGCGACGGGGACGTCGCTTAATGTGGTATGGTAAGCTGTCGGCGCGAATACCCTTACAAGGGTATCCGCCCTGGTTTTTGCAAATGACAGAAGAAATAAGTTTGGCCTAAAAGTTAAGTATACCTCGCAAGGCGCTCGTGATTCTTTTCTGATGTTGATCATAGAGCCGACACAGACGTCGGTCGTTTTGTTTAATGATATTATTAATACCTATTTATTTCTGATTAAGCAGGAACTAGGGATATTTTCTTTCAATAGGCTACGT
>BFEA01000961.1:51869-63979 GCA_003427395.1 Chara braunii | reverse complement strand
CTTTTTGAGGAATCTTTGATGTGATTGCAGGTATGTGCGTGGTTCGGACTCTGGATGTGACTGCCTGCGATTATATACATATATGGCTGAGAGGATTCCGACAGTGACTGTGAGAAGTGATCGTCTTATATAAATAAGCCATATATATATATATATCTATATATATGTGTTTTGGGTATGTGCGCGACTTATTGAGATCGTGCGCAAGGGTTAGCCAGATTATGTCTCAAGAGGGAAGGGAGGATCCGTTTTCATCCTTTGCTTTTTAGAGATTTTTATAGTTGGACGTTAAAGTGCGTGGCAGCTGTCAAAGTCAAACCCCTTGATGTTCGACCGCTACGACAGCTTAAAGTTGTATACTCAACCCCTCTGCATAGGGTACAGAAGAGGGTGTGGTCTTCAACCGCTCATGGCGGTTGTCCAGCGTCGAGAGATTAACCCTCAAGGCGCGTGTCAGCCGACACTTGAGTGTCGAATGCGACCCTCGCAATTAACGGGGTCTGCGTGAGTATGGGTACTACATAGTACGCCATCATTGCGACTACTTGCGTACGCTTGCATTGCGAGTCGATATGAGTCAGCCCTCCGTCCGTGCTGTTTTATACTGAGTCTCGCGCGCGACGCCTATTCGATTTCCGCGTCGGAAAGTTATGGGATGGCTACTGAAGGGACTAGGAGTGTTGTCGTGTTGTTCAATGTGTGTGTGTGTGTGTGTGTGTGTTTTATTTTTTGTCTTCGTAAAGTGGTGTGCGCGTGGTGTGTGGGATGCGTCCTAATCGATCGACGACGAGCCACGCTTGGGACTTCAGCCCCCCAAGATGTCGGTTCGTGTGCGGGTCCGATAGGCGTATTACCGCTCGTAGCCCCTATGCTACAGCAAACGAGAAACGCCCTCAGCTGGTCCACCTCTGCGATTGCAACCGAGTAGCTTTCGTACTGTGGACTGGTAGCTCGGCGGGAATACGCCCACCGAAGGGAGGGGACAGCTCCCGTAAGGTGGAGGTAAGTTGTGCCTCGCGTAGGCCCTATCGTGTCGTAGGGGCTCGCGAGAGGTATGGCTGGCGCACTCGGCCGGAGCGGCCTAAGGAAGCTCCATTTGTGTGTTCGCGGCAAGGTTGGTCAACTCCTGCGTGACGCGGCCGAGAGGGTCCTGCGCTGCCACGTGCAGTGCCGGACCGATGCGCCCGACAGAGGTCGGGAAGGTCCCGCGCTGCCTCGTGCAGTGCTGGACCGATGCGCTCGACAATGTGTTTCTCTTGATCTTGGTCTTTTTCCCTTTTGTGACTTACCTGTTGCTTTTAACCACCAGTGCGCGGAGGCCATCCCGAAGCTGTCAACCAGAAAGAACACACATCCCGATCCCCTTACTCTCCTCTCGTGCGCGCCCTGTTTACGCCCCACTTATCACAGCTCATACATCTTGTGTGCGCCTCCACCCCTATCCAAACCATCTGGTCGTGACTCCCGCCCAATCACCTCGCGCCTTAATTTAGATCACTAATGTTATTCTAAGCCTGCAGTGTGTTAGTGATGTGTATTTCGTGCGGGAATACTTAGCCCTAACAGTTGACATCAACTGCAGTTCATGCCCAACTGACTTCTCTTCATCCTCATTATTCCCCGCACACACGCACTCGCCCATTCCATGGTGTTGACCCAACGAACGTAACCACCTCGTGAACCTCCTTCTCTCTCACTGGGCCGAGCTGGCCTCTGCATCTCTCGGCTTAGCGGTGCTGGTCCATCTGTCGTCGTGAGTTGGCCTCTGGACCGCTCTTTACTAGTTCCGCCGGCTGGTGGTCCCTCCGCCACTGGTCCAGTCCGTGCCAGGACTGGGTCTCAACCTCTAGGTCGCTCGCGTCGCTCTCCGCCTCTATGTCGAGGTCTAAGTGTTGCTGCTCCCGCTCTGCAGTGTCCGTGGAGGTCTCCCTTTCCAGGTACGGGACGATCACTCTGATTTTGTATGTGACCTCGTCTCGCCTACATATCCTCTCGGCTCGATCCTTGGCCTCTGTGATCGCTGCCTGTAGTCCCTTGCCCTCATTTCCTCCTCTTTTCCCCCTTCTACGTTTACCTTCAGTTTCGCCTCCTACCTACTGTAGTTGTTGTCTAGTACAGCCATCACTGTAGGCCCCTCTCCTTATATCCGCTCCCAACTCCAAAGAAATTAGAGGCACCTCGACCTATAGCCATACAACCCGCTGCTACGCACCATGGTGGAGCCCTTCCCAGTTGGACCGTTCGAGATGTCGGGCTGCAGAGTTCCAAGACAGCCAGGCCCGAACACTCAGAGCTTGAGCAATTAAAATTGCTTACTACACCTAAACCTAAATATCCAGAATCAGATCCTAGTAAGGGGCTATGGCTTCAATCAGCATGCTATATGTAAAGTTTCTTAAACAAAATCAACGAATCTCTGAAGAATGTGGTTATCACGCACAGGCAGTCCCTTAGACTCACCACACCGCCTAGTCCTCCCCTTCTCAATTCAATAGTACTCAGCATGATGAGATTGCTCACGCCCAAGTAGCCAATTGCTTGTTTCCCTCGCCCTTTATAGGCCCGTGACATGCCGCACTTCCCCCATGCTCTGAGCATGAGACCCAGTTAGTCTCCCCTTTTTTTTTAATTCAGCATTTTTGCAAGCCGTAAATTCAAAGAATAATAAAATAAGATAAATAAATTAAAGATGGAAAACGAAACGTTGAACCTTGACAGTCATAGCACAGGCGGCTCATTTAGTTGTCAGTCATTACCCCCCCTTTTTACTCTTGGCATAGAATGACAGCATGCTCGCCATTTTTGCAATCTGTAAATTCAAAGAATAATAAAATGAGATAAATAAATTAAAAATGAAAAACGAAACGTTGAACCTCAACGGTCATAGCACAGGCGGCTCATTTAGCTATCAATCACTACCCCCCTTTTTCACTCTTGGTATAGAATGACAGCACACTCGCCATCATGGTCCCATAACGGGATACGAACGGACGCCTTCCTTCTTTTTAAGATGAGCGTCCGCCTACCCAAATGGGTACCCGTGTCCGATGGTAAGGAGGGGACTCATGACCCCCTACAGGGTGATGAGTCTCCTACCGATGCGGCCCTGGGTGCTCTCATTTTGTGGGATATTTGCCTTCCCTTACCGGTGTCGGACAAATACCCTTACAAGGGTATTTTGCCATGTATTTGCATTCGGCACGGTGGCGGCGTCAGTTACCATGACGTAGCCAGTCTGGAACGAGATGGGGTGTGCACGCTTGGCGTGACACTGGGAGCAAAATTCCTCGGCCACTAAGGCCGGGGCAAAAATCGGTGAGAAAATTCCGTAGGTGCGCCCTTTATTATGACGAGGGCCGTGGTGATTTGGATCAGTAGTAATACTCCTCAACAGAATGGGTCGAAGGGTCAGATGGGCTGATGATTGTGTCAGGTAGGTCTATAACACGCACTGAGAATTGGTCCAGTGCCTGTCTTCCTTCCGGTACAGGGTGTTCAAAAAAAAAAAAAAATTCAGTCTATTGTCTTCCCCTACTCAGCCTCCGGGTCGAGTATCCGCCACATCTTCTTCTACTTGGTGTGGTGCCAGCCTACCCGCCACTTGAAGTAATTACCCTGCTGCAACCCTTGATGCCGTGGCCACGGCTAAGTACCGGCCCTTCGGGTCTTCCGCCGAAAATACGTGCCCTTGCGGGCCACGCATGCGCCCAAGGCGGGGGGCATTCAGACAGGCACGCAGATTAGCAAGCGTGCACGCTAGCACTGGCTAGAGTGGGGTCAGGCCATTGGTTGGACTGGCTACGTTACTTTATGAATACTAGAGCTACTCCCCTTCTACTCGAAGCATCCTCCGAGCTAGCTCCCTTTTGATAGGGAGCTCTACTTTCGTTTTGCCTGGGGTTTGAACGGCCGGGACTTGAACCCGCGACCACCATATTAGACTTAGTTGTAGTTGCCCCCGTTAAAAACGAGGCTCGACACTTGGCAGGTAGGGAGAACTGCGGGTAGATTTCGTTAGGTTATTTTATTTCAGTTTTCTTTTGTTCTCTTTATTTAAGATTTTCTTTTATTCTCGTTGCCTCCCAACGGCCTACCTACCCCAAAAGTGCCCAAATGAATCCCGCCCAAATACTGTGATGGATTCATCTAGCAAGAAGACGCCCCGATCGTGGCCGGTCGGACTTCTCCACGAGCAGGGCACTACGGGCGAGAATGGCGCGGTGATGCCAGCCGAGAAAAGTGGAAGATAGGGAGAGCATGGGAGGCAGCAGCAAACGCAAGTCATTCGCAGACATGCATTCGAGGGAAGAGTAGACGCTCAGCAAGCACTAGCGCGTGAGCGTACGGGCATGGTAAGCATGCGAGTGCAAACGCAAATGCGAAAGGAGGACGACAACGAGTAAGTGAGGCAAAGAACGAGCAAACGGAGGCGAAGGGAAAAGAAGAAGAAGAAGAAGTAGAGGGAGGAGAAAGAGGAGAGGAGGAAAGGACGTATGCTGTAGCGAAGGAAAGAGGAGAAGGAGTTGGAGGAAGAAGGAAAGAGAGAGATACTTACTAGACCGGACGACAAAGCTCGTCGACGACGACGACTCCAGCAAAAGACGGTATCTCGCAGGCAACGGCAACGACGACAAGAGGAACGGGTAAGTCTGAGATCACGCAGCTTACCTTATGATACTTCCATCAATAGAAATAAAAAAAATAAATAAATGAGTAAATAAATAAATAAATAAATAAATAAATAAATAAATAAATAAATAAATAAATAAATAAATAAATAAATCAAATGAATACCACTAGAATGTGGAAAGATTCACTACTACATCGGTGTGTGTGTGTGTATGGGTGTGTGTATGTGTGTGTGTGTGCGAAATTGAGAGAGAGACGATAAGTTTCCAAACTTGGCCATCAGCCAAGTCTCTTACCCGCGCCTCTCTACGCGCTACCTGGCTCGATAGAATGAGCAAATCAAAGAGTGGCAGTGCATAATTCCAAGTTTCAACGGAAGATTCGTTCCGTTTTTGCTCATCCTATCGATGAAATGTGTGTGTGTGTGTATAAGTGTGTGTGTGTGCGAGAGAGAGAGGGAGACTATAAGTCTCCATCCTTGGCCAACCGCTAAGTCCCCAGATCTCGTCTTGCTACACACTATTTGGATCGATAGAATGAGTAAATCGAAAAGTGGCAGTGTGTATTTCCTCGCTTCGACGGAAGATTCATGCTGTTTTTGCTCAAATCCTATCGATGAAATGAGCGTGTGTGTGTGCGTACGAGTGTGTATACGATGGTGCGTGTGTGTGGGTGCGTAAGGAGAGAAGGATACTTACCCGATCACCGCTGCCATTGTCACTACCATCGGGCGACCGGCCCAAACGCAACGCATAAATAAATAAATAAATAAATAAATAAATAAATAAATAAATAAATAAAATGATGACTACTTGCATTCATCATCTTCGCATTACCACTGTCATTATTATTACTAGTTTTTATTTTGTTATTATTTTACTGTTATTAACTTATTATAATAGCAAGCCATAAGCCATGACACGTACGCGAGCGAAGCAATATGCCATAAGGTACGCGCACTCCGTAGATAGGTAGAATGAGCAAATCGAAAGGAAGCAGTGTACAGTCCACATTTCAACAGAAGGTTCATTCCAATTTTTCCCATCCTATCGATGGTGTGTGTATGTGTGTGTGTGTGTGTGTGTGTGAAAGTTTCTCCTTCCCTGTAAGTTCGCCATATCTCCCTCACCTCGCGCTATCTGACTTCACTGCATCAGCAGACTACAGAGAGAGGGATTGGTGACATTTGATCCAGGCTCGACATTGGGCTTCAGACATTTGACGAGGGATTATCAGGGACTTGTACCGAAGACTTCGTGTTGACGACATACCCATCTACCCCTCTTCTTCGTCTAAAACCTCCCTCCTCTTCGTCTATGTATGGCGGGACTGGCGCATCTTCCTGTGTGAGCGCCAGACCCCTTTACACCATGGAATGATGATGATGTTCGAGAGCTGCATTACAGTATTGATTGTTCGGATCATCAGTTCCTAAGTCTTCCACTACAAGTCGGTTCTCGATCCAGTCTAACAGCGATACAGCTGGCGACGACGTGTGTGCGTGTGTGTGTGCATGTGTGTGTGTGTGTGTGTGTGTGCGAGAGTGAGGGAGAAAGAGAACCTCGGCCAACAGTTAAGTCTCAAACGCGCGACTAGCCGCGCGCTATCTCGATCGATAGAATGAGCAAATCAGAAGTGATAGCGTATATTTACCCGCTTCAGCAGAAAGATTCATTCCGTTTTTTTTTTTTTTTTGCTCATCCTATCGATGGAATGTTGTGTGTATGTAAGAGAGAGAGAGAGCGTGAGAAGGAGAAAGAGAGAGTTCTCTCCTTCCTCCTCTAAGTCCACCACCCCTCACGCTCTCACTACACGATCTAGTCATCTGCGAACAACTACTACTACTACTACGAGACGAAAGAGAGAGAGGGGATTACGATCATGGGCAACATAATGGGTAAGAAGCCTCCTAGGACATGGCTGGGTTCGCGCGATTTCAAGATCGAACGTACGACAAAAGAGTCACTTCAACACATACGTATGGCTGCAGCTATTCGCACGCTACCGGGAACGATAGAGCAAGCAAATCTAGAAGTGGCAATGTATATTGCCACATTTTAGTGAAAGATTCATCGCGTTTTTGCTCATCCTATCAAGGGACTGTGAGTGAGAATGTGTATGTGAATGTGTGTGTGCGAGTGCGAAAGAGAGAGAAGAGGGAGAGAAGGAGAAGGAGAAGGAGGAGATGAGAAAGATCGGAGAAGGAGAGAGAAAGGAGAGAGAGAGGAGAGAGAGAGGAGAAAAGAGGATGGATGATGATGATGATGATGATGGTGAAGAAGGGATGGTGATGATGATGGGACGATGGTGGTAGGAGAAGGATGATGATGATGATGTGGGGGGCACTTACCTGGCATCGGCAGTGGTCTGCATAAGTGACGTCTTCGAAGTACTTCGGGCTGCCGCTGATGTCTACAGTTGCATTGTCTTTTCGTAGTTTGTAATAGTTGTGTAGGAACGGGCTGGATTTCTCAGAAAGGTCCAGAGGTGCACAGCACAAAACAAGGAACGGTGTTGCTGATCTCTGAAGATAGTTATCGCTCACCTCCCTCGCATTAATACTATTATTATTATTAGTGTTATTATTATTATTATTATTATTATTATTATTATTATTATTATTATTATTATTATTATTATTATTTTATTTGTTCTTATTATTTCAAACAAAACTTGCCGCAGTTCTCACTTCCCGTACGTACAGACAAATGGCATTGCAGTATAGGTTGAATAGAATCTGCCATCTGTAGTCTGTGATTGCCAGACCCCTCACACCATGGGACGATGATGATGCGTACTGGGCCTGCATTGCAACATTAATAGTTCGGATCATTGGTATCCAAGCCTCCCACTACACTATCTCGCACTTGTAAGAGAGGTCGGTTCTTGATCTAGTCTGCACCGATACAGTGGCCTACGGGGTGTGGGCATGTGTGTGAGGGAAAGTAAGAGGAAGAGAGAGAAAGAAGGGGGAGAGAGAAAAAGATGGGTACACATGGCATCTGCGCATGCGGGATCAAGGTAGGGAGTGAAGCGAGAGACTTACCTGACACCTGTAGCATGCGGCGTTGGCCACTACCAGCTCGCACTGAGGGAGAGCTGTTGTCGTCAATCTTCAGCATGGTAGATAGGCTAAATAGGATCGTCCATGTGTAGTCTGGACACCGACCCAGATAGGATATCAACATGGGTCTATGATGATGATGATGATGACGAATGTTTGGTCTGCCTTGCAACATTGATCGGGGGGATCATGGGTACTCCCGCATTCCGCAACGCTGCCTTATACCATGTGAGAGAGGTCGGTCTTTGTTCTGGTTTGCACCATCACCATGTGCAACGGTGTTATGGGGGCTTAGAGTAATGATGGAGAGGCGAGAGAGGGAGAGAAACTTACCTATGATGCCATAGCTCCATCAATCGTCTTCGAGGTACCTGCATCAAGACGCCACGTTCAGAGGTTAGTGCCTGGTACACGAGAGAGAGAGAGAGAGAGAGAGAGAGAGAGAGAGAGAGAGAGAGAGAGAGTTCTTCTTCTTTCTCTTCTAAGTCCACCATCTCTCCCCACCCTCTCGCTACCTGACTTCACTGTATCTGCAGATTACGAGAGAAGAGGGAGAGTTGTGACTCGGGACTTAACGACATAGGATCCGGATACGACATGGGAGTCAGACATTCGACGAGGGATTATCTGGGACTTGTAGCGAAGACTTGTTGTTGACGACATTCCCATCTCTCCCCCTCCTTTCGTCTGACCCCTCCTCTTCGTCTGTGTATGGCGGAGCTGGCGCATTCTTCCTGCGTGAGCGTCACGCCCCTCACATCATGGAACGATGATGATGCATGTTGGGGCTGCATCGCTGTCGGATCGTTGGTATCTGAGTCTCCTGCTGCGCTATCTTGTACTTTGTAGGAGATGTCGGCTCTTGATCTGGTCTGCACCGATACAGTAGGCGATGGGGTGTGCGCGTGTGTGTGTGAAAGAGAAGGAGAAAAAAAGAAAGAGGGAGAGAAGGAGAGGGAGAGAGAGGAGATGAAGAAGGAAGAGAGAGAAAGGAGGGAGAGAGGAGAAAGGTGGAGATGATAGGTGAAGGATGATGATGATGATGATGGTGAGAGAAAGGATGATGACAATGAGGGCACTTACCTTGTATTGATGATGGTCTGCATGGGCGACATCATCGAGTACTTCGGGGTGCCGCTGATGATAACAGTTGCATTGTCTTTTTTGTAGTCTGTAGTAGCTGAGTAGGAGTAGGCTGAACGCTGGACGCCAAAGTGTGAGTAGGAAGGAACTGGGCTCTTGTATTGGGATGGAGAGAGAATGCTCCCCTTGGCATTTGTTATCAGTACTACGAACACTCCATTGGTGTATTAGTAGTGCAATACTGCTCTTTGGACACAGTGTGGCTATCTGGCTTTCAATGTGATGGTGTAGTCTAGAGCTGTCATCTCGCTGTTGTTTGTTTTCCCTGCGATTATTATTATTATTATTATTATTATTATTATTATTATTATTATTAAGATTATTATCGTTATTATTACAACTATCTATGGACTGTAGTCCGGGTCTGGTCACTTGGATATGATGATGTTGATTTGGAGTTCGCTATTGCTCATATGTCCGATGCAGACAGAGTCTGCCATCTGTAGTCTGGACGACAAGCACCAGATAGGATATTATCTCTTGCTCTTCATTGATGATGATAGGATTATTTCAGCTTTGTCAATAATGAGCTTCTGTTGTGTTCCTACTTGGTGGGAGTCGTAATACTATTCTACTGCTGATCCGAGATCAGACTTACTGGTCACATGTGTATGGTACTGTTGGATTACTGAAATTTGCTATTCCTTGTCTCCTCTGTGTTATTATTATTATTATTATTATTATATTATTATTATTTATTATTATTTATTATTTTTAAATGCATGATTCTGGGTGCAAGCCACATCTGTGAATGGGGGATTGAGTTTGTGAGTGAAGGAGGACACGTACCTGGTGGAAAAGGACGTCAGCATTGGTGTTGACATCATCACTCACTTATAGTCAAGTTGTCTCGTTGCTGTCATACAACAATTGTAGTGATAGGTTGTAGAGTAGATAGGACCCCTGGTGCCATTCACAAGAGAGAGTTACATTGTGTTATGTTGTTGGTGTTGCCGTGTTGGGCTTGGACATTGACTCACGATTCTTCTGTATCATTCTCAAATGGATGGTTACTCGGTTCCATTGTGCTATCTGCTCTTGCTTTGACTACTTGGACTTCAGTGTAATTTTGCAAATCTGGATTTCTGTGCTTTATCCATATTCATGTTCCTCGCAGTCTGGATTTCTGTGCTACATCCATATCCATGTCCTTTGCATATTATTATTATTATTATTATTATTATTATTATTATTATCATTATTATTATTATTATTATTGTGAGGATTGAGCCCTCAGAAGGGTCTTGCCTACTTGCATTTGAACTAGGCATAGGCCCAACAAGCCTCGTGCCCGCCCTAAGTGAAGGCGGGCCAGATCTGTGACCGCCCTAAGTGAAGGCAGGCCAGCCAGTCAATAAGAGTCCTCTGTGTAAACAGTTCACGAAGTAGGGTTCATACAGTTGCAGCACGCCAATTGGTTGGAGTGCACCGAGTCTTGAATCTGCAAATATGGAGATTCCAGGGCCTTTGAGTTAATTAGGCCTGGGCACTTGAACATGAGGCCGACAATGCATGCTGGGTATAAAGGTCAAAAATGTGAAAGAACAATAGGCCACTATCTGAATCTGACCGCAGACCTTGACAAAAGAGGTGCAACTGCATCACCTCGGCCCCAACTGCATTGAGCCTGGATTCAGGCACTGGGGCCCAGTCGCAGACTGAAGGGAGGCCACCCACGCGCAACACTGGCATATAGGCAAGCAGGGCGAGTAGGCAGGGATCTTTTGCCAATACATGCATTGCCGGCACGCTGCGTGAATGCGAGCTGTTGTGCTGCGCTAGGAGGAGGTGAGAGACAGGCATGCATTAGGCGGTAGGGCGCTGCCTATGGGCGCAAGGCACTGGTGGCCATAGCCAGGCTGCCTGTGTGCACAGTGAAGGAGAAGGGTGAAGGTGGTTCTTTGGAGGTGAAGGGCGCTGTGGGTTGGCATCACCGCTCGCTGGTAGTCAAGTTGTCGGGTTACTTTCATTGCTGTAGTTGTAGACTTAGTTTGCAGAGTAGGTAGGGCGTCTGGCACCATTCAGACAAAGAGCTACATCGGATTATGCTGTTGATGTTGCCCTGATGACTTGGACATTGACTCAAGATTCTTCTGTATTGTTCTCAATTGGATAGTTACTCAGTTCCATTGTACTATCTGCTCTGGCTTTAACTACCTGGACTTCAGTGAGAATTGCAACCTGGATTTCGGTACTTTGTTCGCATTCATGTCCCTTACATTTATTTTCTGTTATTATTATTATTATTATTATTATTATTATTATTATTATTATCATTATTATTATTAGTAGTAGTATCTCAGACTCGATTTGTACCTTCATGCATGCGAACAGTAACGCAGCAAACAGGTGATATGTGCCCACTAAAAACTCAAAGATATGGGAACCCGGGTACGGGTTCACTTTCGAAAACTACGACGACTCAGCGCCCAACCATTCACTTTTCACACACATCGGATCGCACTGAATATCGCACACACGACACTCTGATCTCACAGTCGCAGATTCACTATGACGCACGGGGCACACTGCCATTGTGACATACACAAAGACGCCCGGTACGTCGCAGCAGCGCTTCCGCATGGCTTACGGAGTGGGAATGAATCAGAGGTCGGGCGCTGCCTCTTGACTTATACTTCTGCAGTTTGCTGAGCTACCCTTTCCGTCGGCCCATGGTGCACACAACCCCTCGTAGTACTTGCAGAAATGGACTGGGACAGCCACAGTCTGATCCAGACAGACGCAATTTGAGAAAGACAAGAACAATCTGGGACAGACGGGCACAGTCTGAGAAAGACAGACGCAACTGTTTGGGACAAACAGCCAAAGGTCGACGCTCAGATATGCTGCGGCGTATACGCGATCACGTTAACAGGCGGCCACAAGCAGTGCGCCGCCTGAAATCTACGGTTTTGGGACTTAGGCGCGAAGACGAGTCTAAGTTTTGACGGTACTTTGGTTAGACCAGGTAGCGGAAATTAGGGGAGCTCAGGGCGCCCATGATTTTGGGCGCGTTGAACCTTACGGGTAACCCTCAAAGATGGCGAGATGGGTGGTCGCACTCGGCACATCAACGGACCGTCATTTCCGACCGTTCAGAGGGTTAGACCCGGATTGGCCTGCCGCGGGGAGGCATCGCGGGAACTGACCTCGCAGCCACATTTTTTGCGGCATACGATCGTTAATTTCTTTATTTTTTACGGCATTTAATTCAAGGGGGAATACCCCTTTTATTTTATGTTCCCGACAATGAAATTAAAAACATAGAAAAAAA
>BFEA01000961.1:4720-17570 GCA_003427395.1 Chara braunii | reverse complement strand
CTAGGTGTGCACGGTGTGGGCGACGAAACTTGTGCTGAAGCCCTTTTGTCCTTCAGATACCACGTCTTGCTGTTTCCCAGAGTAATTGTCTTTCAGTAATACTCCCATGAAACTCTAGAGGAAGGTTGTTGTCCATAACTATGGACCCTCGAGTGACATCGGGTCTCGTGATTAAACCAATTTATAACGATTGCCCACTCCTTTATTATTTCAAACCCAACTTAATTGGGTCGAGGCTGGCAGCCTCAGGTTACTAGCCGGAGGGGCTTTGACGGGCTACGCTAATCCAGGGCACCCTAGCGGTCGTTGAGGACCTCGGAAGCGGGCGTAGCGAGTGACAGGCGCTATGGCCCATGGCTTCGGCGAATGGTAGGCGACCCTTCCCCGGGTTCCCTCACAACGTGTCCCACGCACGGATACAGTAGGACACATTCATACACTGGGACACACACACACATAGCGGGGAAGAAGGAAAAACGAACAGACAATACCAGAAGATCAGACATACCGGATGATCAGACATATCGGGTGAGCAGACAATCTCAGGTGAACAGGCAATACCGGGTGAAAGACACACCAGGAAAACGATTATGATTGGGACACCGGCGCATTCCCCGGTGTAAGCACCAGGCGCCAATCAAAAGAGGGAGAGAGCTACATCGGGGATATAATGTTGGTATTGCCACTTGGACTTGGACCTTGACCTACAAACCTGCTGTATCATTTTCAAAAGGGTGGCTACTTGGTTCCATTATGCTATCTACTATTGTTTTGGCTACTTGGACTGATCATGTGATCTGCGAGGAGAATTTCAGTGCTTCGTCTACATTCATGTCCCAAGTAGCTAATTAGTTATATTATTATTGTTATTATTATTATTATTATTAGCAGATTCGTTTCATTACCCTTCTCCTACATGAGAACAGCAGCACACGCAAACTGTGATACACAATGACGCAGAGAGAAAGGGAACATGCRTACAACAAAGGAGGGCAAAGAGAGAAAGAAGGAAGAGACCGTAGGTAAAGTTGTGGAGTGAAGTAGACTGGGGCATTGGGGTTGACATGGGCCTGAGAACTTGAGCTATGGCTCACTACTACATTGTATTGCTCTGTTCGGCGGAATGCGCAGAGCTATGATACTCGCTGCTTATATATGACTATTCAGACGACTGTGTGATCTCGCAACCCGGGTTTTGATATCATTCGTTTTCATTATCTTTGATATTATTATCATTATTATTATTATTATTATTATTATTATTATTATTATTGTTATTATTATTATTATTATTATAATAATTATTATTATTATTTCTTTTATTATTATTATTATTATTATTATTATTATTATTTCCTTTATCAGTATTATTGTTATTATTATTATTGACATTATTATTACTTATATCGACGGGACCACATACTAGAATAGGAATCAGAATCGGACAGGGATGCGAGGCAACAGAGCGAAGGAGGGGCGCCAACAAGTATGACGACTCTTACCTCCTTAATCCTCCTCCGCTTTCCTATACCTAAACCCCACGTAAGCGCACAACTACCTTCAAACAACATGAGTAGACCTAGTATTTTCGGATGGCTTACTTAGATCAGTATTCATGCACAAAGGACTCTCATTCCTCACTTGATCCATGTAACAGGGCGATTGCGGGAGCTCTGCCGGAATTCAGGCGGAACTTTGGAGGCAGGGAACAACGAGGTACGTTACTTCGACCCAGATGTTGTCTCATACAGGGTATCATCGTGACAATGATCATAAGGGTTAGGGACTCAGAATCAAAAACTCTTAAAGTCTTGGATTGCGGGTAGAGAAAAAGGGTGGCTGAGTGTGAAACTAATTGCTTCTGGATACAACAATCTTGTTGTGGGCGCTGATGGGAAGTATGGATACAAGCTATCAGACCTCTCGCGATCATTCTCTCTATATCCAATCCAAACAGATGATGGGTACCTTGGTTTGAGTTGCCATAATTAACTATCATGAATCACACCGATCATTGCTCATTATACATCTGATCCAGCGATAAGTCTCCAAACTAACAACGATTCAGGGCTCGAATGTCATCAAAAGCGATGACTTGAGCCATAGGTAAGACTTGTGTGGAGGTAAGAATAGCAGGGAAAGTCTGCCTTAACTCCAAATGAGCCTTACGCTTGGTCAGTGGTAAGTGCAGGGACCCTTGAACACCCGCCTTATTGAGGGATAGCCACTGATAAGAGTAGCAGGGGAATCCTGTCTTATCAGTGATTAGTCTGATATAAGAGTTGTGAGGTTTCAAGGATACCCGCCGTATCATTAACCAACTTAACATTCTTTTCAGTGGTAAGAGTAAGCAAGGACCCTTGGACACCTGCCTTATTGAGGGCTACCCATTGATTAGAGTAACAGGGAATCCTGTCTTATCAGTGACTAGTCTGATATAAGAGTTGGGAGGTTTCAAAGACACCTGCCTTATCACTGATTAAACCTAACATTCTTTTCAATGGTAAGAGTAAGCAAGGACCCTTGGACACCCGCCTTATTGAGGGCTAGCCACTAATAAGAGTAGCAGGGGAATCTTGTCTTATCAGTGACTAGTCTGATATAAGAGTTGTGAGGTTTCAAGGACTCCTGCCTTATCATTGATCAAACCTAACATTCTTTTCAATGGTAAGAGTAAGTAAGGATCCTTGGACACCTGCCTTATTGAGGGCTAGCCAGTGATAAGAGTAGCAGGGGAATCCTGTCTTATCAATGACTAGTCCTATATAAGAGTTGTGAGGTTTTAAGGACACCTGCCTTATCAATAAACATCCTAGGGCTTAGTCAGTGATAAGAGTAGTAAGGATTCTTGGGCACCCGCCTTATTGAGGGCTAGTCAGTGATAAGAGTAGCAGGGGAATCATGTCTTATCAGTGACTAATCCAATCTAAGAAGTAGCGAGGTTTCAAGGACACCTGCCTTATCAGTGGCTAGCCATAGGATAAGCCTACCGCTAAATGTGCTTGGCACACAGTGGTCAAGACCCACAAGTTTGCCCTTGTCAAACAAAGCTCCAGTAACAGATGGATATGTCATAAACGGTTTGTCATACCGCCGTCAACTTTCTTCACAATCTGCATTGTTCAGTCCTAACTAACTATCTCTGATTCTACTGAGAGGGGATTAGTGAGATCTTACCTCAAAGAAAGACTATCCATTCATCTCATTCCTTCCATGAGATTATTTCCACAGATTGGATTAATGATGTGTTCATGTGTGTTGGGAGAAGGAAGGGAACTCATACAGGATTTTCCAGAAAAGGGAATAGGAATGAGATTGTGGAGAGTTACTGCGACAGTAAAAAGGGAAGTGAACTACTATTCACTACCTGAAGCGAAAGGGCAATAGCCCAAACGATTAGTTAAGGATAAGAATCAGACAGAAAATAGTCTAGAAGAAAACTTTATAGATCTCAGTTAGGAAGAGAGACGTTAAGTTTCTCTAGGACTGTGTTGTGTCTACAGGTTTCGACACTTCAGAGAACTTACGGGGAATCCGTAAGAACAACAATTCTGTTATCATTTGATAACAGGTCGGTAGAACTCCGACTCAACTTCCACCCATGGCTTGACACCTACATCTAAGACAAGACCTAAGAAGGGAACAGATAAATCTTCCCCCTGTATCTAATGCCTAAATTGTCCAAATCACACTCAGGAGACTTCAAAATGTGTGGGGCTGGGGTAAAATGGAGTCAGGGTCAGGAAGGAATGTTGTTTTCAAGGGNGCCTAAATTGTCCAAATCACACTCAGGAGACTTCAAAATGTGTGGGGCTGGGGTAAAATGGAGTCAGGGTCAGGAAGGAATGTTGTTTTCAAGGGTTTGGGGCGTGAGTGGCATGCTGTGAGTGGGTTAAAGGTTGACACTCGTAGCGCATTTTGTGTCTGCATTTGTATGTGTGTATGTGTTTTCCTGCATCTGCGCAGGTGTTGGACATTTGTACTGTCTCCTGAGTTTGGGATCTTCTGGATATTCGGGCAAAGGGGCACGACAATCGTGAAAGTGAGGTCCACCGCCCAGTCAGCTACCCTGATTTACATACATACATATATATATATATATATACTTGTGAATGGGATCGTAGGCTGGTCGGTACGTAGGAAGTCATTTTGTCTGGGACATCTTTTGAGAAGAATGAGAGATTACTAAGGGTTTGACTCTGGCATTTCCATAAGGTCAACAAAGGGGACATAGAGTCATTGTCATAGTTAGTTAAGCGTGGAAGACTGTCCGAGAAGTCGACCTGATTAGATAGTCGATCCGGAGAGTTAGCGCTTCGGGGCACGACATACGGGTCAGTCTTAAGGCGTTCTACCGCGTGTATGCCTATGCTACGTCGATGGAGAAAACGCCCTCGGTTGGCCTACCTCTGCGATTGCATATAAAAGCCTTCGTGCGTGGGTCAGTAGCTCAGCAGGGATACGCCCACCTAAGGGATGGTGACAACTCCCGCAAGTGGAGATATGTTGTACCTAGCGGGATCCCTAACCTGTCGTAGGGAGTCGCGAGAGGTATAGCACGCGCGCACGGTCGGAGTGGTATTTTCGTTAAGGTGACAAAAGCGACTCCTGCGTGACACAACCGTGAGGTCCAACACCAAAAACTACTTTGCGTCTAGGGTGTGTGACCGCCGCGCGCGACACCGGTCAAGCTCACGTCGACCAAAGCGGAAGGATTGGACAGACTAGGCAACCCATAGATTACTACCGATTTCGAAAACAGATCGTCAGTCCTCTTCCCTGCGAAACGGTTGAGGGAAACGATACTCTGAGGATGAGTAGCAATATTGATAATAATAGTAACAATAATAATAATAATAATAATAATAATAATAATAATAATAATAATAATAAAAATGTCATTAATAATAATAACAATAGAGAAAGAAAAGATGGCGCTTCAAAGTTCTATTGCGTCGTGGCCTCACTAAAACCATCAGATACAAAAGCGTTAGGACAAGGATCAAAATCTATGCACGAATCCAAAGCCCAAAACTCGACTTTTCCCTTTCCCCTTTCTTTTGCGTTTTCCGTTTACTGACGGTGATTGTCGCCACCGCATCTACCCCAGAACACGACTATAGCGTGGTTGAGAGAACCAAACCAACTATCTTTATTCCACTTCTGCACTTAACGCAGATCATGGTCGTCGGCGCCCAACGCGCGGCTGACCGTGCTACCCACTTTTCCATCACACTTGGCAACCCTGATGTCACTTAAATTACGTGGCGGTATAGACTATAATGTGAGGTACCGAACCTGCACGGTACCACAGAAAAGCCCAGTATCGCGGTCTGCCAGTTCCACACGACCCTGTGAACTGGTACCAGGATTACGGCGGTAAGTGAGCGGATGGACTGGTTCGCAGCGGAGGGACGGGACACCGCACCCTCCGACAGCGCACTCAAGGTCCTCGACTGCCGCGATGGCCACTAAACCCGGCGTCCCGTATGAGTCAAAGAACGTCGGAGCAAAATAAATAATGCGACAATAAATAAAAATATTTAGAAACTTTTAATCGTCAGTATATGACGAATGAGGAAAAAAAAGAAAACACTAACATCGTTTTGACGCCGCCGACGACAAAACTAAGGGGGATAGCCCCTCCGGGCCCTCAACCCTTCGGTCCCTTCACGCTGCTCTGATATTCCCGCGCCGTCGCCGCTGGCCTCTATCTCTAAAACTCCTTGTTGAAAGTTTGACATTGTAACCAATAATACTAGACCCAAAGTTGGGTCTAGTATAGTCGGACACCTATATAAACGACTACCGCACGGCGCGCGGATTCACAGAAGCGTGTTCAAAAACCACTTGTTGTCGACGATGTCCTCCGTACATACGCACAAGTCGAAGTCAAGCGCACTAATCAAGAGACAATTTTTTTTTACTCCTAGTTTAATCAGAAATAAAAATATGGCCGGCGATCACGCCGGCTCCTCAATCATCAGCAACAAAGAGGTTACGCGTGTTTAAATCTGCGCGCCCATACACTCTCTACTCTAGTCAATCGTCCGGTCAATGCAAACCATAGACCTAGCCGCGCTTCGCGCACTAAACTTAAACTTTAGATCGACTTTATTTTCTGTCACTTGCAAAACACCAGGGCGGATACCCTTGTAAGGGTATTTGCACCGACAACGGGTCGCCTAGTTGCTTGCTTGTTTGGCTTTATCACAACGCGGATTGCCCAATAGGTTATTTAACCAATGCCCATCCCCCCCCCCCCCCCCCAAAGAGCTAGACTTGGTCAGAGTGTAAGTCGATCAAATGGTTATACGACTTACATCCATTTTCTTTCCCAAAGGCTAGGCTTGATCATAGTGTGGATCGCCTAGTTATTTGTTTATGTGGAATGACACCACCGAGCTAGACCACAGTGTGGATCGCTCAGTTGGTTATAAACTCACCCATCTCTTTTCAGGGATCAGGCTTGATAACTGTGTGGATCGCATGATCACACGCTTGTTTGATTTGAATTGAGGCCACAAGTTTGAGCAATGTGGGGGTTGCTCAGTTGGTTGTTTGACTAACGTTTTTTTTCCCAAAGGATGAGGCTTGACTGTTGTGTGAGTCGCCTGATTTGCTTGTTTATTTGAACCGAAGCCACAAGGCTTGACCATTGGGTCGCTCAGTTGGTCGTTTAACTTAGATTCATTTTCTGAAAGGGTAAGACTCGATCACAGTGTGGATCATCTGATTGTTTACTCAATTTATTTCCAACAATGAAACTATTCATTTTTACCACACGGTGGGTCGCTCAACTAGTCGCATAACCTATATCCCTGTTTCTCAAAAGAGTTAGGCTTGATCGCTATGTAGATTGCCTTGTTGCATGTTTATCTTAATTGAAGTCTTTGGGTTTGAGCAAAGTGTGGGTCGCCGAGCTGTTTGAGTAACTTACGCCCTCATTTTTTGAAAGGAGTTAAGCTTGACCATGATGTAGTTTGCCTAGTTTTTTGTTTATTTGAATTGAAGTCTTTGTAGATTGTTCGACGACTTGTTATTTTGATTAAAGTCACTTGGCTTGACCAGAGTGTGGGTTGTCGAGGTCGTATGACTGACATCTTTTATCTTAGGAAAAGCTTAGGATTGTTTGTAGTGCAAGTTATATGATTGATTGTTCTGCTTGGACTAAGGCCGCTAGGCTTGACTACAGTGTAGGTTGTCCAACTGAGGAAAAACTTTGGATTGTTTTTTTATGAGAGTTTTATGATTGATTGTTTTGTGTGGATTGAGGTATACGGGCTTGCACATGGTGTGGGTCGTCCAACTGGTTGAACGACTTACACTTTTTACCTTAGAAAGCTTAGGTTTGGTTTTGGTAAAATTTGCCCGGTTGATTGTTTTGCTTGGGTTGAAGTCGGTGGACTTAAACTCAGTCTGTGTCGTCCAATTGGCCGAACGAGTTATGTTTTCTATCTTAGAGAAAGTTAGACTTAAAGGTTTGTTTGATTGAATGTTTTGCTTAGGTTAAAATTGTTGAGCTTGACCACCGTATGAGTCGCTTAGTTCATTGTCTGACCGTGTTCGTCGCTCAGTTGGTTGTGTGACTTACCTTGTCTTTTTGGAGGTTACGCTTGACCACAACAAGGGTCGGTTTGCCCATATGTTTCTTTACATCGAGGTCGTTGGGCTTGACCGCAGTGAGGGTCACTCAGATGGTTGCGTGACTAACTTTTTCCCTGAGAAGTTAGACTTGATCATGATGTGGATCTCTCAATGTATGTTTGTATGTATGAATGCAATGGTTAAAAAATTAACTAACATACATGACAAAATCCTCACTTCTTGATAAATGTGTTTTAATAAGGGTAGATTGGGGAATGATGAAATATTCTTTTTATTAGCCTAGTTGCATGATCGTGGTTGAAGCTCTAGGTAGAATGTTACTAGTTACGGGTTTAGTTTTTAGACTTTTGAGCCAAGCTGTTGATTTGACTTGCTTGTCGACTTGGTAAAAATATTGGGAAGCTACCTCCTCAAAGAGAATGCGGCCGAATTTTTTACCAAATTATAGAGATAATAAAAATTTCAACTCGATTCGAAGTTTAAAGGTTGTCATTCTTCTTCATTAACTTAGTAGAAATTTCAAAAAGTCACTTGTATGAGAAAGCTTAAAATTTTGCTAAATCAATGGGGTTAGTTAATTTAGAGTTAGTCATGCAGGTTAATCTCTGATTTGGCTTAGTAAAAGTTTTTGGAAGCCGCTTCTCTATGAGAAGCACTGACCAATTTTGTGTCGAAGTAGAGGAGTTAGTTGATTTCCTGGTTACTACTGTAACTTGCCTTTACTTTTGGAACTTACCTTTTCCTGGTTACTACTGTAACTTGCCTTTACTTTTGGAACTTACCATTTCCTGGTTACTACTGTAACTTGCCTTTACTTTTGGAACTTACCTTAGCTACGACTTTGTAGAAATTATGGGAGTCCACTATCTTAGCGGAAGTGCGCCGAAATTTATGCTAAATTAGATGAGTTATTTAAATTTAAAATTTTGGGGCTTTAATTTCTTGAGGCAAGTGTTGCCGAAGCTTTTACTGAATCGAAATAGTTTATTATAATTTTAACTACGATCTTGATTAGGCTATTTTGAATCTCAGTTAATAAGTATTTTGGGGAACCATTTTCCTAAAAAATATTGCTCTCTAGATTTTTACAAAAATAGGAGAGTCTACGTACTAGATAAGTTTTAGGTCTACAACTTCACTTTGGCTTAGTAGTAGTTTCAAAAAATTATTTTCCTAATGGAAGGGCTGCCCAATTTTTTGTTGCATCGATCCTTAAAGTTACTTTAAGGACCGATGAAACTTTTATTCTTAGATTCAAGTCAACTAAAATTCTAAGAGATTGTTGCTAAAATTAAGATCATTCTCGAGGTACAAATTAAAAAAAGTAATGGGACAAGTTAAAGAATGGAGTCACATTGTGAAAAGGAAAACTCCTCTCTTGACCCTCGATATCATTTAGGGATCGATTTTTGCCCATTACCGCACTGTAAAATTCAGGATCGGCAAAGAAAGGATTAAAAAAATGGTGGTTCAAATGGTCTGACCAGAAGGACATGGGTGTAACGACATGTTAAAAAGTTATAATTTGAGACTTGTTTGGGGGTGTGTGGGGAATGAAAAAAAAGAAACAAGTGGTAACCTCGTTTAATTTATGATATGCGTGCTTTAATGTGTTTGCAGGTCGATCTGGAAGCATTGGATGTTTAACTGGAATCAGATGAACACATATAAGGTTTTACCGGACTGATCGCAGATGTGAATGTGAGAGTAACCACTGTACTTGTTGTATACCTCTAATAGCCTAATCCATGGTGCATACATCTATTCTGGACATTAATGCCGGATGATACACGGATTGTCCACATGTTAGCCAGAATAGTCTCTGCCTAAGCCAATGGATTTTTTATTCCATGATTTAAGCCGATATGAGGTTTAGAAAGATATGATATTATCTTAACTTTGAAATTGAATTTTGTTCGTTAAATTGTTGGTTGGACGGTTGGTCCACAACCGGGTTGAAGGTCCTTGTCCAACACATAAAGTTACCCCGGGTGCAAAGGACACCCAATCGCAAGAAGCTCGGAGCGCCTAACCCTTTGGTTGAGCCCCTGTAAAGCCCGAACAGTTAGTCCATCAGTCGTCTTATGTTACGATGAAATAAACCACTAGCTGCTTTGGCCTACAACCAAGGCCGTTTGGCTATTTGATTGTTCGGTCTCTCGAACCAGGTCGTTGACCTGGCCCCACAGGTGATATGAGTATTCAACCTACTCCAATCCAATACCACTATCGGTACTAGTTCAGACGGTCCGTTGGGGTTATAACCCAGATGTAGTATGTATTTTCAATCATTCTTTTTTTGCACATCTCGCAATATGTGCGTGTTGAGTCTGCGTTGGAGTTGCACTGTCTCTTCCAGCTCCATCGCCATCTACAATCTTCTCAACCCTTCATCCTGAGACTGACAGGACCACAATCCTGACGGGTTCATCACACTGGTATCAGAGCCGGAACGCTCCTTGCTCCCACTCATCTCACCCTGTCAAGCAGGCAACAACGTGCAAATCCCGGACAACTGAATTTTCAAAGTTTCTTAGTGTCGGCAAAGGAAAACGACGAAAAAGTCGTAGCGTCGGCGTAGAGGAAAAAAACAGGCGTGGGTGAAAGGGGAAAAAAATGTCGTAGTTGCTGCTGCCTACACACGTGGTCATTTGCAAGGCAACCTCACAGCTTGTCGAGGGCTTTAGAAGACCCCCTGGTTAGGGGGCGACACTATGATCAAGATTTCAGCCTACTAACCCTAGTTACGCGCCAAAACCTCAAGTCCCCAAAGCTTCCTACTAACCCCCACTAACGATTATCCAATCTCACAGTCCTCTTAAGTCCCCAAATGTGAGATGGCCTATAACCTTTTAACACGCGGCTCTCCGGGTACACGATCCACAAGTAGGCGTTCAGTGCAAGCCTAATACCGCTATGCTCTAACGGCCTCCTCTCATCATGCTCCAAGCCTATGGGGATGGAAATGCCATACCCCAAAAGTTGTCGCCCTAGGTCCTAGCAAGGGCTTAGCCTTATATGCCCCATACACTCGGCTTAGGAGATGAGCGTACCACACACTGGACTCATCTCACATTTCACTACACCAGACTTTTCCCGTTGTGCTTCACGCTGCCCTCGTCGAGATGGAGATTGACCACGCCAAAATCAAGCCCGGAAATCCACACCAATCTAGGCCACTGAATGCTCTTCTCCTTAGTCACTCTCTCATTCGTGGCCCCATCGTCCTCGTCAGTCCCCACCTCATCTCCCCAAGGGCTATGCTCTTCATCCGCTGGTTGAGGAAGATACCCAGAGTCGTCTTGGTCCTGCTCTCTCTGATCCAACGCATCCTTAGCTGATCTTCCTAATCACCCTCATCGCGATCTATGTTGCCCTAGGCCTGGTCCGGATCACCCCACTGCTATCACTCGTTCCAGTTCTCGGGGGCTCCCCACTCCCTATCCTCGGCGTCCCAACCTAGGTCCTCCCAGCCAAGATAAATCCCGCGGTAATGTTCCTCCGCCTGCTAGGTTGCGATGAGAGTAGTGGGTCCCTAGTACAGTCCCGTCCATAAGCTGACTGCGAAGTACTCTCTGTAGAGTTCCCTCTGTAGAGCTAAAAAGAAATCCAACGGCTGATCCAAATGGCTCGAAGTGAAACAATGAGAAAACCGTCAATGACCAAATCAGCTCTATCAGCTGCAGGCCTCTCTCTTGTGCGAGGACTGACTACGAACTGAGCGTATGCTACCCACTGACGATCAGCCACCCCTCTGACCAACTCAAATGTAGTGAAATACACCTCCACCAGACGTCCCAGGCTCTAGAGCTCGTCTATCACAAAACGAGGGAAAGTCAGGCAAAGAGGATGGTCTGAGTACGAAAGAGGCCTCTAAATTTTCAGCCGTATTTTCAAGAGACCTAACCGGATTCTCGTTTCTCCGCTCCTCGCCACGGATAGCTTCCACCTGAGCAGCTAAATACCACGTGCGGTGTCCTCGTCCATCCAGTACTAAAAAAACAATCCCCTAAAGTACACACACATACAAATCGAGTGTGCGTACTAGAGATATCATGGGTACACGCCACCACCTCTCGTCCCTCTCAAAGGTTTCCTCTACGTACATTCACAACCAGACTCCAGGACGTAATCGAACCGACCTCCATCGACTCTGACAACCTGGTCCCTCCACACTTCACGTAGGTAGGTTGAATTATATATGGTCATTAACGACAAACTCCGGTGGTTTATTACATCATTATAGTTCCTCAATCAGAAGTTAAACCCACGGCGTAGGCTCCATCATCCAATCGGTCTTGTGACTGCCTGCTCCTTACTCCGGATAAGTGTCCACTCGTACTGCTTGTCTAACCCAATCCTCCTCTAAGTCTTAAAATCCAGTCTGAAGGTCGACGCCTATCCTTGACCAATGTATGGTACCTACCTCCTTATACTCTCCATCGTACTCCACGTAATTCTCATCGTCGTACTCTCTGTGGTACTCCTCCATGTACCCTCCGCAATCGTTCTGCCAATCGACTTGAGGTCAAAATTGACCGTGACTGTCAAAACCTGCATCCTCTGCGCCTACCCACTCGCCGTCATGAACCTCTTATTAAGGATTTATTGATGCATGATACATGTTGAAGTCCCTCTGACCTATGAGTCATGTGTCTGACCACCACCTGCCGCTGTCGTGAAAGAGTCGCGTCACTCCACCAAGATAATCTAACCCTCTATAGAATGCTCTCTTAAGTATCTCGTAGGGGAATATATCCTCTCTCTCTGAGAAGAGTAGAGTGAAAGACCGGGTCGACTCAACGAGGTGAATCCTGTCCTCTCCCCACTTCTGTCCCTCTACGGCTAGTGTAAGATACACAAGTCTCCGCTCCCGACAAGTCCTCAAAAGCACGTCTAGCTCCTGTACCGCCAGGTAATTCTCCTCAATCCTACCCACTGCAATCAGACTCGTTCTCAAACACACTTTTCATGCATGTAAACAGCAACGCAGCATACTGGCGAAATGCACCCACTCAAAACTCCGATGTATGGCTTTCAGATACGAGTTCACTCTCAATTGGCTATGGCGACTTCAGCGCCCAAACATCTCACTGTTCACATACACTGGATCACCCTGGATATCCCACACRCATCACTCTAACACTCGAACACACACACACACTCACTACTAACTACAGCTATGGCAGCTGTCGCTGCATCTACCCTATCGCTATGCTAACTCCCTCTCTCTAGCCCACTG
>BFEA01000960.1:316369-340131 GCA_003427395.1 Chara braunii | reverse complement strand
AAGAAGAAGAGGCAGTGAAGAAGAAGAAGGAGAAGGAGGAAGAAGGAGAAGGAGGAGGGAGAAGAAAGAAGGAGGGGGAGAGGAGAAAAGAACAAAAGGGGAGAATACGTACCTGAGCGTACAGTCAGACAACGACGACGAAGACCGACTGACGACGATGACGACGCTGAAGACGGCGACTGCAACGGATCGAGAGAGATGTGAGAAAGAGAGAGAGATTGGGCGGACGCCAGAGGTACTTACCTATAGCGYCGTTGCTCCAGCTTCGTCTTCGAGGTACCTGCAGCATGCGCCAACAGCCAGGTTAGTAYCTGTCTCGAAACGGAGAGAGAGAGAGTTCGTCTTCTTCCTCTTCTCAATCCACCATCTCCTTCTCCTCTCTCTCATCCTCTGACTTCTCAGTATCTGCGAGCTGTGAGAGAGAAAAAAAAAAAAAGGTCGAAGGGAGAGAGAGATAGATCGAGGAGAATGGGAGAGGTGAATGTGTGAGAGAGAGAAAAAGAGTGAATACTACGAGCGATTCTTCGAGACAAGTGTCAGGCTGTTCGCGCGCAGCTCCCACCGAAAGGGGTGGGCAAAAACGAACAAATCTTTCGCTATAACGTCGAAAGATTCGCTACGACTTGTGTGGTTGCGGTTGGCCTCGCGGAGCTTCGATCGGAAGGATGAGCAAAATCGGTCGAATCTCCCACTACGACGCCGATATATTCACAACTACAACTATGTGTGTGTGTGTGTGAGAGAGAGAGAGAGAGTCAGAGAGCCTATAAGTCTCACCTGCGGCTCACCGCGCGCTACCTCGATCGGTAGAATGAGCAAATCAGAAAGTGGCAGTGTATATTTTCACGTTTCAGCGAAAGATTCATTCCGTTTCTGCTCATCCTATCGATGGAATGTGTGTGTGTGTGTGTGTGTATAAGAGAGAGAAAGAGAGCGTGAGAAAGGATGAGAGAAACTTACATGTTGGACGATGACCACTCCCGCCACTTTAGTGCACCCATGTCCAAGAACGGCGCACTCTCGACATGGTTGTATCGGACCGGCAAGGTAGCTCGTATACATGTTTTTATACTATTGGTGTTTTTACTACTTTTATTTATTGTCATTTTACCTCATTGATTATCTTTTTTTTATATTTATTTTTATTCTATTATTCTAAGATGCACCTCGTCGTTCTGGCAGTATACATTTACTATTAATGTTGATATTACTAGTACTATTACTATTATTTTATTATTATTAATAATATTGAAGCAGAAATTATTATTATTATTATTATTATTATTATTATTATCATTATTATAATTATTATAATTATTATTATTATTATTATTATTATTATTATTATTATTATTATTACTTTCTCAATTTGCTCTTATTTTGTCTCAAAACCTTACCTCTGCGAAGGTAGGGACTTGTAGAGGTAAGCTTGTTGACTGCCGATACCGTCGTGAGGGCGGGACTCTCTTTTCGCTCGACTGAGGAATGAACCATTGTGCCTGTCTTATGACCTGTCACCTGGTTTTGTGTGTTACACATGGCGGATCGCCTTGCATTGCTGATCCGCTGCGTTTTTTGCTATAGGCTCTGAAGGACTGAGGACATCTGTCCTTTGGGCTCCCCCTTGCGCCGAATTCTATTGATGACTGTCTGTAGTCACAGGCGCATGCGAATCCTAAAGGCATACAAGAGGAAGTTGGGGAGAGGGAGAGAGAGAGAGAGAGAGAGCGAAAGAGGGAGGAAAGAAAGAAAAAAAAAGAAGTAGTTGCGCAGTAGGTTGGGTACACGTGACATCTGTATGTGCGGGTACGAGGTTGTGAGTGATAAGATAGGCATACCTGGTGCGGGAGGTGAATGGCATCGGCTGATACCTGCTTGTACTACGGGGGAACTGTTGACGTCATCTTCAGCCTTGTAGTATAGGCTAGATAGGACATGCCGCATGTTGTCTGGGCACTGAGCACCAGATAGGATATCAACATTGGTTCTTCGTTGATGATGATGATGATARTATTTCAGCATTGTCAATTATGAACACTTGGTGTGTTTTTATTTGGTGAATCTCGTGATGCAATGCCACTGTTGGTTCGAGGTCAAAACTATCTGGACTCATGTGCATGATGCTGCTTGTCTTTATGCATTTCGCTATTGCTCATCTCCCTTGCTATAGTCCGACAAGGGAAGACACACAGACTACCGAGCACACAGACAGACTGGTTGGGCAGACGGATGGCAAACAAATAAACACAGAGGACAGACAAGTAAACAGATGGACTAACAGACGTGAACAGACTAACTGGTAGACATAGACAAACGAGCACAGTTAGTCAGACAAGTGAACACAGTCCGTCAGAATACCCAACACAGTCGGACAAACGAACAAAACAGACGAGCAAACGCGGTCAGACAGACGGACACAGAGACGGAAAGAGAATTGCATACACACAGAGGATGAAACAAAGAGAGGGATACGAGGAAGAGAGAAACGTACCTGGGTAGAGAGGAGATCAGCATTGGTGTTGGTGTCATCACWCGTTGGTCRTCAAGTTGTCTGTTTGCTTCYATTCTGTAGTTATAGATATAGGCTGAAAAGTAGATACGGCRTCAGGCGCCATTCAAAGGAGAGAGCTGCATTGGGGTGTGCTGTTGGTGTTGCCCGATTGGGCTTGGACATTGACTCACGATTCTGTTGTWTCGTTCTCAAATARATGGATACTCAGTTCCCTTGTGCTATCTACTCTTGCTTTGACAACTTGGACATCAATGTGTTTTTGCAACTTCGATTTCTGTGCTTCATCCTCATTCATATTCCTTGCATTTATTTATTTATTATTATTATTATTATTATTATTATTATTATTATTATCATTTCATTTACACTTTTCATGTATGTAAACAGTAGCAAAGCAAACCGGTGACATGCGCCCACTCAAATGCTCAGAGATATGGCTTCCGGATAAGAGTTTATTTCCACTAGCTATGGCGACTCAGCAACTCACTGTTTACACACGCAGGATTACCTTGGATACCCCGCACACACGCAGTGAGACGTACGCGCGGTCATGATGAGAGTATGGTACACATACAGTGCGCAGTCACATACAATGGGCTCAGTCTCACACGTTTGTGCACATTCACACACGGTGTGCACAGTCATACACGGGGAATACACAGACAAACAGTGGTACACAGCAACCCACAAGTGGAACAGACCCAGACATTGTGACACACGCAGTGAAAGTGGGACAGACACAGTCACTGTGACATAAGCAGTCACAGTACAAAAGACCCAGACACTGTGTCACACGCAGTGACAATGGGACAGACACAGTCACTGTGACATACGCAGTCACAGTAGAACAAACCGAGACATTGTGACATACACAGTCACAGTGGGACAAACACAAACTGTGATACACACAAGCAGGCACCGTGACACAYAGACACGGTAACGCACGCACAAAGAGAGACATACAGCGTACGGTGACACTCACATACACTATGACACAGTGATACACGTTGTGACGCGCACGGTTGCGCCATGACCTACAGATGCACAGTGACGTTGTCACATACACCGCGTCACATMYAGTGTGCACAGTTATACACGATGGTGCACGGTCACATGCACGGTCACGCACAGTCACAAACATGCCMWACCATTGTGACACAGACACATAAACCGCACTATATCTACGACTGTGACTACACTCTTCGTCCACGCCCACTGCAACTACGGGCATCTACAGACAACCTTGCACAAGACGCGGTAGCATCGTTCCCGCATGACTCATGCAACAACCAATGAATAGGTGAACGCTGCCCTTTGAATTATACATCTGAAGCTCGTTGGTCTGCCCTGTTYCATCRACCGTCGTGTTCACAGTCCCTCGTGGTACTCGCTGGACTGGACGGGGACAGACGTACACAGACTGGGACAAACAGACAAGCTGTCTGAAAACAGACCGGCTGACCGAGGAAGAAGGATAGAATGACAGGCAGATATACCAAGGCGGGCAAATGAACGTGGCACACACACCATGACAAACATACGGGCACTATCATACGYAGATACGCTGCGGCAGAGACKYGGTCGCGTGACATGTACGCAGGCACAATGAAATACTTGCATACACTACGACATGYTGTCGAGCGCATYGGTCTCGCACGGGGCCCCTCTCGGCCGCGTCACGCAGGATTATGCAGGACTTATTGCGGATGAGCGTGTTTGCCGCTCCGGCCGAGTGTGCCAACCGTACCTCTCACGCGCTCCTACGACAGGACAGAGCCACGCGAGGCACCGCAACCTCCACCAACGGGAGCTGTCACCATCCCTTAGGTGGGCGTATCCCCGCCGAGCTACTGAACCACATGCGAAGGCTTTTATAATGCAATTGCAGAGGTGGTCCARCCGAGGGCGTTTCTTGTTCGCTGTAGCATAGGGTACGCGCGGTCAACACCCGAAATCGGACCCGTACGCAAATCGACGACACTGGGGGGCTGAGGTTCCAAGCTCGACTTAACGTCGGTCGACTGGGACGCTCTACGCACACCACACGATACGCCACTTAAAGCAAAATTTAAGTAACCCACATTCACACACTCATGCACCAAAGCAAAAGAAAAAACACAACACTCCCAGTCCCTTTAGTACTGGACCCATAACCTTTTGGTACAAAGATTAGGTAGGCGTCGCATGCTGATTTAGTATAAAAAATCGCGCGATCGCACGGATTTCTCATTTCAGCCAATCATGCGTGCGCTTGCAAGTGTTTGCAATAATGGGGTACTATGTGGTACCCAGGTCCAGGAGGCCCTCAAGGATTTTGAGRGTCCTTTCGACACCCAAGTGTCGGCTGACAAGCGCTTCAAGGGTTAATCTCTCTGCACTAGACAACCGCCATACGCGGTTGAAGACCACACACCCTCTTCTGCACCCTGTGCAGAGTGAGTGGTACACAGGTTTTACGCCTGTGGTGGCAGAAGTCACGGGGTTTGATTTTGACGGTTGCCACGGACTACAACGTCCAACCATAAGAAAACAAAAAGAGGAAAAGGCTCGACATAAAGGCGTCGACCTAGTCTAACCCATATTGAGCCCCTATGCCCCCCCGATAGCTTTCTCGATGCGATGTGGTGAGTTGCTATGGAGTTGCGTGTTCCTAAGGCTTGACTCAGGCCCTTGAGCGAGCCGACACTCAATGCGTCGTATGCTCGGGCGCGAGGCCCTTCCGCGCATCTTCGCAACGCCGACCGTATCGCGATTCTACGTTCAGTGCCAGACCCATAACAGTTCGGTGTGAGAATCCGCTTGGCGCCTCGTGCCGGATTCGATATAATCCGTCCGGGTCCTCGGCCTTCCCATATCGACCAGCAATGTTGTCTMWCTCAAGCGGTCGCTGAAATATCCTCATGATACTCAATAGCTGAAGGAATATATCGTGGGGGTTCGCCCCTCGTAATATTGAACGGCTTGAAGGACACGTCGTTCAACCCCTGCGGCACCCCCAGCCTTGAAGCTAGGCAGCCCGGTGGGCAGGGTTTTTATGCCTTGTGCGCAGGCAAAAATCCCTTGCTAGAGGGTTGGGCTTTGGGTTCTTCCAGACAAGGACCTCGAAACCCTGGCCCAGGAATATATCCGGCTTTTCAACTTAACAAGTAAGTGGCGCCAACGGGAAAATGGGGAGAAAGGATATACCTTTTTCCTATTTCGCCTTGGCCCATGACTCAGCGCGCACCACCTATACGATTCATTAATGGGGTGGCGTGTGGATAGTGTTCATGTCAAGCCCCTTAAGCAGCCCAACGCTCGGAACATTTCCTCGCTCGAGCGCGGGCTTCCCATAGGGTGGACCGACCTTATGACCTTTTTTACGCGTCGTTTTCGTGATATTTTGGCTCATGCCTAGACCCTTATCGTCCCACCAACTGAAATCCTGCAAGAATATAGAAGGCATAAGTATGTGCTCATGCAACCGTGTGAGGGCTACGCGAGGGACATACTCAAATGCCATAACACTTAGTCAGGCGAAGAGTTAAGTGATGATACAGTCTCACAATAGTTATGTAGCTTGCCCGCCTGAACTCAATCCAACCAGAATACCACAATCATTCAACATGTTTCACACATACCTGTGAACACACACAAGGATCAAACAACAGAACACACACTAAAATGATCAACTTTTCAGCCTTTTGCAACTCATACCCTGCCTTATGCACACAAGCCCAACCTTTTCCCCACCATTCCAAACAAAGATACTCAGTCTTTAAAAAAATGGTCATTTACAAAGAATCTGGGTGAAAACCCATGAAAACATMAAACCAGCCARGCCYAAGGCCTTAGGTTGAGAGGCAGAAGAGGATGAGAGGTTGAGTCGTGCACCGACGAATCGGCAACCGTCGGCAACCGACCTGTTATCAGTGATAACAGAAGAATAGTCAGGCTGACCAAGTAAGACCTTCAATCAAGACGCACGGTTTGCACCACAGCACAGATCAAAGAGATTCCACTACAGCGTTTAGCCTAAGTAGGGAGTAATCCTCCTAAGTCACTCCTCTACTAAGCTCCTACTCAGTTTCTGAGAGGTTCAGTAAYACCTCCCCTACTCAGGGTTGAATTGCTAAGATTGGTCTAACTGAAAATATTCTAACTCTTCAAATTTTTCAAAATTTCGGCAGCACTTCCCGTAGGAAAAATGCCTTTTCAGAATTTTTAGGAAACTGAATATGATTAACTCTTTTCAGTTTTGCAGAACTTTCGGCAGCGCTTCCCGTAGGAAAAGTAGGCTGCCAAGATTTATACAAAGCTGAAAGTCAAAGTGCAAAGCAAAACTATAGTTGGGGCTAACTCCTGATCCCTGYTTGACAACTAAGGCTCAATATTGGTCCACATGCCCTCTGAATGAGGCCATGAGCCAACGCTGATCCCAACCCCCAGCAGAGTCAGTCCTATCTCATCCCAAGCTTCCCTTCCATCATTCATCTTACCGAACTATGGCTCCAACACTCCGCGAGCATCTACAGCAACTACTCTATCAAAAGATGTCCCAAGTGAGAGCCCACGAGCATGCAAGCGCAAACATCTCTCACAATCCCACATGGTTCTTTTCCAGGTCACATAGTTCGTTCAAAAACCTTCATTATTCTATTTTTACCCTTCCTTACATAAGACATAGGGTCGACCAACCCAACTTATGGATGTGATAGACCTGCTAGTTTATATGACTAGGCCACACCAACTTATGGTGCCCTAGCGCGGTAACAGAAATATACGTACGCATAAGACCAAACCACACCAACTTATGGTGTGACCAGTTTCTCCAAAACAACCGACATAAGGCGTATGATCGGGCCGCACCAACTTATGGTGAGGCTGGTCAGCCTGAACATTCGGCATACACATAGAACTGAACCTCCCAACTTATGGGGGTCACCCTCTGCCTAACTAACGACAAAAGGCATATGACTGGACACAACAACTTATGTTGTACCCGGCCAGCCCAAACAGTTACATACAGCGTAGAGTCAAGCTACCCAACTTATGGATAGTCCAACCTAGCCTAGACGAAGCCACTTGCGCGAACGACCGAGCAGCCCGCAACTTATGCGTTCGCCCAGCCCTTCGCAATACAACCATGTTCAACTTTRTGGACATAAGACCTAGAACTTACCACAACAACTGTTGTGATAAGCCTATGTCTGAACAAATGACATAAGGCGTATAAYCAGGGCGCACCAACTCATGGTGAGACCTGATCAATCTAAACACTCGGCATACACAAAAGACTGAACCACCTCAACTTATAAGGGACTCATCCTTTGCCTGAACAACGACAAAAGGCATACGACCTGACACAACAACTTATGTTGTGCCTGGCCAGCCCATACAGTGACATATAGCATATGACTAGGCTACCCAACTTATGGATAGTCTAGCCCGGCTTAAAACAACAACCAGCGCGTGTGACCGAACAACCCGCAACTTATGCGTTCGTCCGGCCTCCGCAACACAACTACATCAGATAAATAAGTTTCACAACCAATTTCTTCCTTCAAACGAGTGGTCAGGTCACCTCAACTCATGAGGATCCCCACCCAGACGCCAGTTATGTTTAGAAAGGGGAAAATATCCAAACTTTATATAATTCTCTGCTTTGTGTTATCAAGGACATAGGACTGACTACCCAACTTATGGATGACTCAGCCTGCCCAAAGTTACCACACCATTTGTACTCTTAATCTTCTTTCCCCTCTGCTTTGTCTACTACCGGCTTATATGGCTAGATCTCCCTACTCATGACGTCCAGCCTGCCACGAATATACATAATAGGTAATTGTATCACATTATATACTCTGATTCGCTTAGTGATGGCGGCTCATGACTTGACCACACCAACTTATGGTGTGAATAGTCTCGCCTGAAACAGTAAAGCATAAGACTGAGCCATACCAACTTATGGTGTGGTCAGCTTCTGCCTAAACAATTGACGTAAGGCGTATGACCGGGTCCCACCAACTTATGGTGAGACTGGTCAGCCTAAACTTTCGGCATACACAAAGAACTGGACCACCTCGACTTATGAGGAGTCCAACCTTTGCCTGAACAAACGACGAAAGGCATATGACCAGACACAACAACTTATGTTGTGCCTGGTCATCCCATACAATTGCATACAGCATAGAACTAGGCTACCCAACTTATTGGTAACCTAGCCTGCCAAATAACAAATAAAACAAGTGCGAAAGACTGAACAGCCCGCAACTTATGCGTTCGTCCAGCCTCCGCCACATAATCACAGCTCTTGTGTTGTCTGAGTTCACTCCAATAATCTGATTTACATCAATACATACCAGTTGTTAATTTACTCTGCAAAACAATGTTCTGAATTCAAACAAGTAAAAAAAAACAGTTATTTTTTCCAGTCATACTTCCAGTCAGGCCAATAGCAATAGGATAATATAGTTTAATGATAGGATCACACGCGTAAATCGAGGGTTATACCTGAGTGTTCCCTGCCTCCAAAACCCCGCCTGGGCTCCGGCAGAGCTCCCGCAATCGGTGGGGCAACCTCCCACAAAGGCCTTGGCGCAGACCTACGGGTTGCAATACCGCCTGCCACCTTCCTCTCGTAACCTCGGACCAGACTGAGAATAAGAAGGGTAGAGGTAGATAGATTAGACTCTTGAGATACAAGAGTGGGACAACTCAACTCACAATGAGAGGGTCTTGAAGTTTGGAATCTCCTGAGGGCCCTGCAATGGCAGCCAATGAAACGTAGTGCGAACGCAACAGTCAGATCATCGCCGATGCGCAGAGTAACAACCCCCTAAAGAATCTCCAAACTGCAGCAGTAACCTTCCGCAGTCTCCCACGGCCATCCCTGTCACTTGTATGTAGGACGGAACAACTTCCAGCCCAGCAACGGTGCCCAGCAAGTGATTCTGTACTTTGTACGGCAGTAACTCTTAGCTGTGAACCGTGCCCTGCCCTCTGCAGTATGCTGCGAGGAGCACCGCCAAGTACAACAGTGGTGCACAGCAGTGGACCCCCTGGCTTGCGGCAACAGTCCTGTTGAAAAGAGGCATAGCTGGGGTATACTGTTGCAGCAGCCCCACGGTAGCTCAAAATTGGCTCAGCCAGCACACAGTCGATAGTCGCCTGACGATCCTCCAGACTGCAGCAATAGCCTCCTGTTGTAAATGGGGACAGCCTGGTATATTGCTGCAGCAGTCCCACAGCAGCTCAAATGAGCCTCAAATGCACCCACTCCGCCACGGCAGCCCTTTGGTGATAGAGAACAGTCATCACAGCAGCAGCCTACGATGCACATAGCAGCGGCCATCACAGTCCCTGCAGTCGCTGCCCGTGGTAATAGCAGTTCCAGTTTCTTCCAAGTCGACAACCTCAGCCATAGCCACAGCAAACCACCCCCTGATTCTACAACCAGCGGCTGGGATGCTACACAGTGGTGACACAGAGCTGCATGTGCAGGGGCTTAACTACATCATCAGAATTGTTCAATAGAATACACAACGTAACTCAGTCCGTGCATCTCGAGTGCACAACCAAGCCTTTAGCCAACACAGATCGTAGGCAGCCATCATTGCCCTCTAAACAACCAAATACACAGCTCGCCAACCACATATCGAAGGCACAGCAAGGAAAGCAACAATCAAGACATCAATAGACTGGGTTTCACTACCCAACACAGTCTGTACTCCAGCGACGTCAACAATCGTAGGACACAGTAGCTGCAGTAGTAGGACACTGTAAAGAGTCCTGCTTACTCGGTCAGGCGGTGTTATGCACGAACTGACCCGTACTGGTTGTGAATTTAAATTTGGCTACAATCAAAAGGGTCTGTGCACTGAAGAGTACAGGGAGAACCCCACACTTGCGGAATGCTCCGATTGTCCTGTTGTCCCCCTTTTTTCGTCTATTTTAGCCTGATACTGCGCCGCTTCACTAGTCAAAGCAGCCGCCTGATCCGTATGTAATTTGCAGTTGGGCTCATGCCTCTTCGGTCGGCGAGTTAACAGATGCCACGGCCTGTCTCTCGTGTACTCAAATCGACTCGAGGACGGCGCACTGATGTAACAGTTCAACTTCTAGTCCTGCGGCAGCCTTCCCACTACTACACGGCCAGGTGCAGCGCTTCTGACCTCAAGCTACCATGTGCAGCTCTAGCCAGCCAAGTAAACCCTCTCTCTCTCTCTCTCTCTCTCTCTCTCTCTCTCTCTCTCTCTCTCTCTCTCTCCTATGCACAGGCCATCACCTCGGAGGGAACTTACCGTGATATTTTGGACGAGAGGGAGACGTCTATGAAACAACAAAAGGCCGCGAACAGCACGGTCGTGATCATCGGCCAAATGCCATGACACTGATGAGCACCACTCAGATCGAGAGGTCGTCCACACGAATAAGCCCCAACAACTGTGCGAGGACCACGCCAACGCAGCTGTGACGGACGTGACCAGCCAGAAGGCCTTGATGTTCACTACGGGGATAGCCAAGCAGATCGCGGGAATTAGTTGGATCCGAGCCGTAGGACCACAACATCTGCCGCGTCAAGACCGGATGTCATTCAAATGTACTGCGAGCAGCACCAATCTTCCATACTGCCCTCCGCCAGAACATACAAGACGAGGAATCTGATGAAGCCGGTGTAAAAACGCAGGAAATTTCGTCACTCCGATTTCTTCCGGTATCTGTTCCAAGCACAGCGCAGCCTCCGACTCACACAGTAGTGAAACGGCTATCCTGCTGTAGAATCTAATTGTGTCATTGATTCGTAGTGCATCAAAACCTCATATTAAGCTCTTATTTCGCTTAAATCCATTGAGAATTGAGCGAGATAGAGCCCTATCAAATCTTGTCTTCCGTTTTTACCTTTTCGCTTGTCTCCCCCGCGCAACCACTTCCTTCCACTCCCCTTCCTTCCAGCACTACCGCGCACACGTTTCCACTTTCCTCTCGCCAACTACTAACTCTCTTCTCAATCTACTAACACTGCTTGACTCGGCCTGTCTCAAAAACCCAGGTTAGCACCTTCTCCTGCCAAAATTTGTCGAGGAACAAGCATGATGTGGTCTTTCTTCTTTGCCATAGCTTCTAGCTCCACGTTGTTTTCTCCCTCGTTCGAACGCACCTGACGCAGAACTACGTCCAGGTTCATTCTCCCCTTTTCTTTTTGTTGTTGCTGCCCTCTTCCTCACGTACCAGCAAATCTACTCACTAATAGCAGGAACTAACCCCATAATCCGACTTGCAGCTACTAAACACCCCCTTTTAGCATCCTCCCTTGCCCAAATCCACCCACTAACGAGTGAAAAAAACTCTTCCTCTTCTTTTCGTTTTTGCTTCCTCCATAGCTCCGCACTGCCTCTTATGCTTGCCCTGATCAATTTGCTAGCTTAACACCAAAACTGACACTCCCATCACATTCGCCTTGCCCCAAAATCCCAAGATCGACGTCTGATTCGCCTGATTTCGTTTAGGAGTAAGTGAACTATACCATTTTTAATTTTCTTCTCCCCCTTTCTTATCCATCCCCGTCTTTATCTCCATCCTCTTCACGTCCTCCTCATTTTCCCTCCTCGCTGACCCTGCTCCTAACGCAGCCCACCATTTCTGATTGCTACCAATGGGAGAAACCGCAATCCCTCCATAAAAAAATTGCAGGCGATACTCCCTCTTTTTTATACTCTCCTACCCAGACTACTCCAGCCTCGTGGCACTCTATGCCTCTCCTTATTCTAACGAATCCAGACTACCCCTTAGTCCCCAATTGTGCTGAAGGTTATGTGACAAAAACTGAATGTCTGGACTGAGGGTATATTCGCAAGAGTGTTATATTAACAAAATCTGAATGAATGTGGCGGCCATCACGTCTAGAGCTTAGTACAAAAAAAAACAAAAAAAACAGGGTCGTAGTGCTTTGCTCCCCTGTTTTCAGCCGAGCTCCAACTCAGGCCTGTACTTCAGCAGCTCGACATGTACCAACTAAACTAAGCCTATTGATACCCTTGCCAACCCCAGAACCAGCACCTGGGCTGTGTCCCAACCTGGGACAAAAGGGTATATATGTAAAGAACAAATAGAAAAATAATAAAATAGACAATAAAATAAAACAGCCAAACGGGGAGCGGTTTTATGTGACCAGCGGTACACAGCCTCTGTGCTGGTGCCTGCTGGTCCTCACCCTGCCAGTTACAGTCCACTGTCTCACGGTTCCCTGCAGGTAGGCTCACATTCATACCTCTCATTGCTCGCCGCAGGCTGAGCTTAGCGGGCGGTGCATCCTCTGGCCACAACTGCCCAGGCCTGTTCCACCACATCGCGGATCCTAAAGGTAAAAGCAGATGTTCACATGGGAACTGCCAAAGGCCGACGTGGGGAGTGGTCCTATGTGACCGTCCGCTGCGGCGTGCGGCCCCGCTCCGCCCTAGCATAGTTCACCGTCTTTCTGGTCCCCACACCACGCTCGTACTGCGACCCCGAACCTGCAAAATATGCAGATTTTGAGGTCGGCTAAATTGAGGTCTTTCACATGGTTTGGATCATACGCTGCACCTTTTCCAGTGGGACGCTGCCCTGGCCGTCTACAGCAAAACAAAACAACCTGCTCCTTTGCTGCCCACACAACACCTCCCTCATAAGGTTCTAAAATATATATATTATTTTATTGATGTCCCGAAGGTCCATGGAAAAAAACACGATGAGGCTGCATAAAACCAGCTCCACGGTGGGATCGGTATTTCAGCAGTTCAATGGAGTACCCACCGAGCTGGGCTCTTGAGCTCCAGCCGGCCCCATAGACCAGTGCAGTGTCGGCCCCCGTCCCGAATGGGAAACATTAAAAAAAAAAATATTAGTAAAATTCTAGAAATATAAGTTAAAAACACGGATAGGGGAGGAGAACCGTTAGTACTTAGTCTTCAGTCCTACCTCCCGGGGCCGCGGCCGGGTCCCCTCAGCAAAACTAAGGGGGATAGTCCCGTGGGACTCTCAACCCTTCAGTTCACTCCCAAATACGCTCCTCCGCTGCCCCAATGCTGGCTGCTGGCCTCGATCCCGGGATCCGCCTGATGAAAACTCAATGATGTAACCTATAGGGCTAAGCCCAAGCCTGAATTAGGTGCGGGCTACACTGTATATGAATTGCATGGTCAACCAGCCTGGGCCTGCAGGTGGTGACCCAGGCCGTTTCTTGGCTTGTCCTTCAACCCCGTGACCCTGCACACGTGCCGTGCTGGCCTATACCCTCCACCCTGGCCTTGTGGGGTCGTGCTCTGCTATCTAAAAGGTAGGTGTCGCCCAGCTCACAACGTACATTGCCTCTACGTGTCGTGATTGCGGCATGTGGCCTTCATAGCCTGCCGCAGCCGGCTTTCTATCGCCGCCTTGCCGGAAAAACCACGACACTTGTCTCCACTAGACTCCGTTCGCATTGCCTTCCCTCTCACTCCTCCGATGGCTCCGACCTCTGGCTAGTATTCAGCTGAGCTCTAGTGTTCACACCCTCCTTACTGTGTAGTCTCAAAGGCGTCGTTTTTCAGCGAGTCAACGAAACCTCACCACCATAAACCTACTGACCAGCTCCATGCTGACCGTGACTTCGTTGGTGACCGCAGGATTGTGGTCCACGCGGCTTGGTCAAAAAATTCCCACGGTTGCCGACGGCTAGCTACTTACGCATGCCCACAAAGTGCATGCTCACACACTCTCTAATCAAGCTATGCTTGCGTCTGCCGCGCCCGACTTCCAAGAGTCAGTTGCGGCTGGCTGACCTATATGCCATCTTCTCAAGTATCATCTTGATCGCACCTTCTGCAAGGTGCACGAAGCACGCACAATTACCCTTGTAAGGGTAATGGTGCCGACAACGCACGCAGGTACGACCCGCGCACAATCACAGTCCCAGAGTCACACGGTGACAGTCCACAGTAACACGAGCACACAGTGACAGTGGCAACAGACATACGGTGTGCAGAGGAAACAGGTGACATGTTCACAGTCACACGGTGACAGTCGCATGGCGACACACAAGAGAGACGCATACGCGAAGAGAGAGAGAGGGGCAAAGTGTGAGATAATGAGAGAGAGGGGAATAAAACATACCTGGTATACACTCGCAGCCGCATTGGTAGTGATGTCATTGGTCTTCACGGTCAGAGAGCATGTTGCATAAACGCGGCAGTAGGAGGAAAACCCCTGATATGCGTGTCGGTTGCAGCAAGGGATAGGCTCCCATTGTCAACTAGATGAAGTATTTGAATTTCAATTAATATAACATTGATGCATTATTACTCTCTTGTCAGAGTAGGACTTCCTGGCTTTCAGGGGGATCTCACCGTCTGTAATCTGTCCTTCCGCTTTCACCATTGCCCTACGTCACTATTATTATTACTATTATTATTCTGGATATATTATTATTATTATTATTATTATTATAATTATTATTATTATTATTATTATTATTATTATTATTATTATTATTATTATTGATATTATTATTATTATTTTGTGTCGTTATTCTGATTGTTATCGTTAGGCATCATGCAGAGCCAGAGAAGGAGAGTATGGGGCATTGGAGAGGAGGGAGAGGCTATCATGGTGCTCACCTCCTCCATCCTCCTCCATACTTGTCTTTATGTGGTCCTCTCAGGTATCTGCCTTCTCAACCTTATTGATTAGGGTCAGATCCCCGTTGAGTAAACCCTGACCTCAACTAGCCCTAAGAGTTAGCAATCGACTGCATGAGTTGTAAATGACCAGCGACAGGGCGATTGTGGTAGCTCTGCCGGAGTTCAGGTGGAACTCTGGAGGCAGGGAACAGTGAGGTATGTGTGCTTCAACATAAACCCTAAACCCTAAACCCTAAATCTGTAACCTTAGGCTGCTGCCTATGACTATGTTAGTAACAAGGGTACAACGATCTTGCTATGTGTGTGTTCTTTGGGGATGTGGATACAAAGGGGATCGATTACTCATATTCTTCTCTCTATACGTCGCCTAATAATGATGGGTATCTGTTGTTTCAGCTTGTCGTGATTTAATGCAACGATGATGATCCATGTTGTTTATTTCTTGTCATACGCCTGACCCAGTATAAGTTCTCAAATTTTCAACGATTCAGGGCTCGAATGTCATCGAAAGCGATAATTTGATCCATCGGTAAGACTTGTGTGGGGGTAAGAATAACAGGGAAAGCCTTCCTTAACTCCGATGAGCCTTACGCTTAGTCAGTGATAAGTGCAAGGATCATAGGGCACCCACCTTATTGAAGGCTAGCCAGTGATAAGAGAAGCAGGGAAATCCTGCCTGATCAGTGACTAGTCTGATATAAGAGCACAGAGGTTTCAAGAACACTTGCCTTATCATTGACCAATCCAACGTTCTTTTCAGTGGTAAGAGTAGTAAGGATCCTTGGACACCCGCCTTATTGAGGGTTAGCGAGTGATAAAAGAAGCAGGGAAATCCTGCCTTATTAGTGACTAGTCTAATATAAGAGTAGTGAGGTTTCAAGGACACCTGCCTTGACCTACCTAACATTCATTCGGTGGTAAGAGTAGTAAGGATTCTTGGACACCCGCCTTATTGAGGGTTAGCCAGTGATAAGAGTAGCAGGGGAATCCTGTCTTATCAGTGACTAGTCTGATATAAGAGTACCGAGGTTTCAAGGACATCTGCCTTATCATTAACCTACCTAACATTCATTCAGTCGTAAGAGTAGTAAGGATCCTTGGACACCCACCTTATTGAGGGTTAGCCAGTGATAAGAGTAGCAGGGGAATCCTGTCTTATCAGTGATTAGTCTGATATAAGAGTTGTGAGGTTTCAAGGAAACATGCCTTATCAATAAACATCCTAGCGCTTAATCAGTGATAAGAATAGCAAGGATCCTAGGACACCCGCCTTATTGAGGGGTAGCCAGTGATAAGAGTAGCAGGGAAATTTTGCCTTATAAGTGACTAGTCTGATAAAAGAGTAGTGAGGTTTCAGGGATACCTGCCTTATCGGTGACTAACCATAGGATAAGCCTACCGCTAAGTGTGCTTTGGCTTACAAGGGCCAAGACCCACAAGAGTTGCCTTTGTCAAACAAGCTCCAGTAACAAGTGGATATATCCTGAATGGTCTGTCATACCACCGCTGACTTTCTCCACAATTGGCTTTGTTCAGTCCTAACTAACTATCTCTGATTCTACAAAGAGGGGATAAGTGAGATCTTGCCCCAGAGAGAGACTATCAATTTGTCTGATTTCTTTCCTTGAGATTATTTTCCACATGTTGGATTGATGATGTGTTCATGTGTGTTGGGAGAAGGAAGGAAACTCAGACAGGATAATCCAGAAAAGGGATAGGAATGAGATAGTGAAAGGGATATGGAGAATTACTGTGACAGTAAAAAGGGGGGGTGAGCTATTATTCACTACCTGAAGCAGAAGGGCAACAGCCCAAACGATTAGTTAAGGATAGGAGTCAGACAGAAAACACAGAGTCTAAAAGGAAACTTTCTAGATCTCAGTTAAGAAGAGAGATGTTAAGTTTCTCTAAGACTGTGTTGTGTCTACAGATTTCGACACTTCGGAGAACTTATGGAGGAATCCATAAGAACAACAATTATGTTATCTCTGGATAACAGGTCGGTAGAACTCCGACTCAACTTCCACCATGGCTTGATACCCGCACCTAAGGCAAGACCTAAGAAAGGAACAGATAAATCTTCCCCCTGTATCTATGCCTAAATTGTCCAAATCATACTCAGAGGTCTTTGAAAATGTGTGGGGCTGGGGTAAATGGAGTCAGGGTTAGGAAGGAATGTTATTTTCAAGGTTTTGTGGCGTGAGTGGCTTGCTATGAATGGATTAAAGGTTGACGCTCGTAGCGCATTTTTTTGCCTGCATCTGTATGCGTGTATGTTGTTTCTTGCATTTGCACAGGTGTTGGACATTTGTGTTGTCTTTTGAGTTTGGGATCGTCTGAGAAATTCGGGCAAAGGGGCACGACAATCGTGAAAGTGAGGTTCACCGCTCAGTCGGCTCCCCTGATTTACACACATACATTTATATATATATATATATATACTTGTGAATGAGATCGTACTTGGTTAGGATCAGAAAGTCATTTGTCTAGGTTTTTGTTTGAGAGAATAGGAAACTACAAAGGGATCGACCCTGGCATTCTCATATGATGAGAAAAGTAAACACAGAGTCATTATCATAGTTAGTTAAGCGTAAAAGACTGTTCGAGAAGTCGACCTGATTAGATAGTCGGTCCGGAGAGGTAGCACCTCGGGGCTCGACATACGGGTCAGTCTTAAGGCGTTCTACCGTGTGTATGCCTATGCTATGGCGATCGAGAAAACGCCCTCGGTTGGCCTACCTCTGCGATTGCATATAAAAGCCTTCGTATGTGGGTTAGTAGCTCAGCAGGGATACGCACACCTAAGGGATGGTGACAGCTCCCGCAGGTGGAGGTCTGTTGTACCTCGCGGGATCCCGAACCTGTCGTAGAGAGTCGCGAGAGGTATAGCACGCGCGCACGGTCGGAGTTGGTATTTCGTAAAGTGACAAAAAAAACTTCTGCGTGGCTCGACCGTGAGGTCCGACATTAAAAATATTACTTTACGTCTGGGTGTGGGACCGCCGCGCGCGACAGGTGGCGCCGTTGCCGGGGATCTCGCTTCCTGGCCGAGGTCCTGAGTGAATGAACTCGGGTTTGGTAAGTCGATGATCTAGGCAAAACGACAACTCTAATCTACTTACTGGGATATAGTTTGACTAAGGATTCTGAGTAGGGAGTACGTAAGAGTGATCATTGCGTATAAGCCACTTAGGGATCTATAGAATAGAATAGATTCTATGAGCAAATAAGTGGTACAAGTAAGGCAACAGTCAGCGACAACTTGTGAAAAGGGTCACCCTAGAAAGTGAAAGGAGAAGCATGTCGCTGATAGTAATTTGAAGTTATCTAGAATCTCTCAAAGACCGACGGTATTGGGTCAGATAACTTTAAAATCTTTATTGTCTAACTATTGTCCTCTCATTAATATGGCACACATAAAGCCGTGAGACTGGTAATGGGAGAGGAAGATGAGGAAGGTTAGGGAAGGCCGCGGAAAGGCCTATAGAGTTGACCAAAAAGCGGGAGGATTGGAAAAAGGAAAATGAAGGGCTAGAGGAGAAGGAATAAATTAGACTGTTGTTAGGGCTATACTTGCGAGCAAAGTTACGGGTGAAGGTCTGTTTAGTCAGAAGTCTAGCAGATCCTCAAAGGAGGACGAACAGAACAACTTTAGGCCAACTGTAGTTGCTTGCAAGAAGAGCCACATAATCCTAAGTGTAGTCCGTGAGGAAGTAAGGAAAATAGGTGTCAAACCATCTTGTTTATGTTCAACTTGGTGACTATATTCAGGCATGAGGGTAGTTGCTTAAACGCATCCACCCTGGGCAATCTACTTGAATATACCTAGTTGAATCTAAGCGCTTAAATCCATTATCTTGAGGTCATTCATTTGAGGTTATCCATTCAAAAATTATCCATTCATGTCAGTATTTTAAGCCTATTCATCAAAAACTATCTATTTGATGCATTTTTAATTGCTTGAGTTGTCCATCTGAGTTTATTTATTCTAGACTGCGCACTTAAATTCATCCGTCTGAGCTAATCATCTATGTTTATTTCACTTGAATTCATACATCTGGATTGATCTCCTATAAAGGATAAAGGAGCTACGCAGAATCCACGTCCGACGCGGGATCGGGGGTGAATGGAGTGACCAACTCCTTAGGAGAATAAATTCTCTCAAGAGGTGGTCAATGTGTAGAGTCTATCCTTGAGGGGAGTGACAATCCTATGTTATACTTTCCCTTCTAGCTATAAATCTGTCTTCTAAGGTAGTAGTGAGACCCGCGCCAGAACTACGTTCCTGGTCCATAGTGGGGTGTTGTCACTTGACCCTTTGGGAAATGATGACTACATTACTGCTGAGAAGGAGGAAAGTGTTTGCACCTTGTTAGACTATGGGCTATGATAGAGGCAACTACTGCATGCCGCAGGGAGGTAGRGGGTGATTCCCCAACTATCCTTGTGTCAAGTGGGTTCATCATCACGAGAAAGGGATATGTCATCCTGGGACGTGTACGGTGAGGTTGTCTACTGATTAACCAGAGTTTGCAAGGAACAAATACTGGAATCGGAGGGTGAAGCAGTGAGGCTTGGTCCTTGAGCGGGGCTCGGAAGCCTAAGATGTTATCCCTTTTGGGGATTGCACTGCCCCTTGACACAATATACTTCTGTCAAAGTCCAGGGAGTAGAATGTAGTACTCTCATTATCTTTGCATCCGAAAACATTTATCATTAAAAACTTTATTAACTACAGCATGACTATCGCCTATGATCATAATAGATACCGTAAGTTTTTCGTCATCACTAATGCATGCATATGCTTATTTGGCTTGTCTCTTTGCTGCTAAGACAATTTACGTACTCAACTATTATAATTAATGCATTACTATCGCAATGTACTATTCTAACCTGCTTTGAATGGTCTTAGGCGTTTGGAAGTTAGCAATGGTAGTAAGGTATGGTTTGAACATTACCTTTCGGAAAGAATATGATAGTAGGAAGGAGAGACTCTGTAAAGTGATGAGAGGTTTTACTAGGCATTTGTCTATGTGAGCAGGACCTAGGGGTGGCAGAAGAGGGGCACTTCAGGGACGATTGTGAGATCTTTGCCAGATACATTAAGGCAGGGATGACTGAGTTTGATGCACAAGGGAGTTTGGTTGCCAGCGCTGGACAGACAATCCCAGGACATCTAAGGGTGACAGAGTAGAACTTCATCAGATACTCGGGTTGGATAGCATCCTCCTAGTCTAGAACGAAGTAGAGATATGAATTCCTTGAAAAAATTGAAGTTTTGTTGGGTAAGAGGGAACATGGGTGAGTAGAATGCAGTCTGGGAAGGGAGCGAGTTCTTTTCTTAAGTTTTCATAGACTAAAGGTTATAATAATATAACGAAACACATAAACATTTGAAGGTAGATGATGATGATAAGAGAGATGAGTCGCAAGGCTGACTCATTATAACATATTTTATATTTATATATGTATCCAAAGGGGATGAGCTGGTGACCACAAACACTTTCACATTGTGAGTGAATCCTTGTCTATGGTTTGAGTCTTTTTGTGAGTCAGTATCTCCCTTTGTCTATCACCATTGGACTTATATGAGGCGTAAAGGAGGTAACAGAGGAACGGGCGGATCTTTATTTCATGTGAAAGTTTGATAAGTTTGTGAAGCTTCAAAAGCTGGATCGATTGTACATTTCTTGTTTGAAACGATGTTACGACATGGATAGACTCCTTTGAGTCTTATCAATTATTTTTGCAGAAATTTTTTGGTAATTTTTATGAAAGTGGTGTTTTCTTCGTGGATTCTGACACTATATATATATATATATATGAAACTCCGACGAAACAGTTTGTCACAACCCCTCGTTTGTTGTCTTCTTCTCTCTCTCTGCCTACGGTTTACCGGGCAGTTCTGTTTGTGACGATATATATATATATATATATACAAAATGACCCCGAGGTGTGTGCCTCACCGAGCTATGATCAAAGACTCGGAGGGCACAACCCTGAGTGGCAGCCTGACGAATGCTCAATTTATTAAAAGTTCTCATTTATTTGGTTTATTTAAAAACCATCGTTCATCCACCTCAAGGGTTAACCTGAGGGCATAAATTACCAAGCCTATGGTGGAAAATTGACATTGTTGGGACGTAACTCCCAGCGTGGGCTGCTGACCTAGCATAACCAGGCAGTGGACCCTTCGACTATAACCTAGAAGAGAAACTAGAGGGGTGGTCAACCCAATAAAAAGATCTATTCAGGTGGATGTCGAAGGGGTAGAGATGAGTAAATTTTAAAGATAGGATAAATATCCCATCGTTGCGCAACCAACGAGGGTAACCACCGATAAGCAACAACGCGGTGGGCCGCAGCTCCGGCCTAATCAGCAGGACTGTGGTGGGTCATGATGGAGACCGTTGTCCTCCTGTATTAGGCTTCGAGCAGGACGGCAGGCAACTTTGGATTGTGATATCAAGAGTTGAACACCCAAGGTCTCAGTTAGGACCCGCGTTTGACGGGTTGAGTTCGTACGCGAACACCGACCCCGAAAACAACCAACGAATACCTGGGCCAAAGACTAAGGGTGTGAGAGAAGGAAAGGTGCATTGTCATACTTAACTATTTCATACACTGTAGTACAGATCAAGTATCCCCACTTCGAGTCATTATATTTATTTTATGTGGGAGACCCGCGTTAAAATCCCGGCAGTAATAATGAAAAGTAAGGTGACGGCGTCAATTTTGAAACCACATTTCATTCCAGGATTCTGATTTGACGATTTGTTTGTTGGAAAACATCTTTTTATTTGCATATAGTTCTCCAGCGGCGGGACGTCGCTTAATGGGGTTTGGGATACTGTCGGACGAAATACCCTTACAAGGGTATTTGGCCATGCTTTTGCATTCGACACAATGTCAACGTCGGCTACCATAACGGAGTCAGTCTGGAATAAAAAGGGTGTGCACGCTTTAGCGTGACACTCGAAATGAATTGGCCGATCGGTGAGAAAATTTCGTTTAGTATGTGTGCGCGTTGTTATGACACGCGCTGTGATGGTTAGGATCAGTAGTAATACCCTCGACAGGAGAGGCTGAAGGGTTAAGTGGGTTAATAACGTGTCAGGTAGATCCACGACACGCACTGAGACTTGGTCTGATACCTGTCTATCTACCGATACCAGGGGTTTAAAAATTTTCAACTTTTTGTCTTCCCGTACTCGGCCTCCGAGTCGAGTACCTGATGTATCTACCTCTACGCAGGGTGATACCAACCTACCTGCTACTTGAGTGTTTTAGACGGCTCTTTAGTGCCGCGAACATCTTTTTCCACCACTTGAGCATTTTCCCCGCCACGACCCTTAATATCGTGGTCACTGCTAAGTACCGGCCCTGCGGGGCCTCCCAAGCAGCCGAGTACCCTTGCAGGTCACACGCATACTCAAACTGACAGGCGTGCAGACCGGCACGCGTACACACCCAAGAACTTCGAAATAGGCTCATGGCGCTAGTTAGGCTGAGCCAGAGCTCTATACATACTAGAGTTGCTCCCTTACTTTTCGAAGTGGGAGCTAGCTCAGTAGGTATTGGTGCAAAGTTATCATGCGACAGACCCGGGGATCGAATTTGCCTAACCTCAAAGCTAGCTCCTTTTTACGAGGAGCTTTACTTACTTTTTCACCCGCGGATGACTGGCCGGGGCTTGAACTCGCGACCTTAGTACTAGGAATGGTTATAGTTAGTTGGTTAGTCTTTGCCCGTGCTCAACAGGGGCCTGCTAGTTGGCGTGGTTAGAAAGTTAGCAGATTAGATTCTCGTTGGATTTTGCTCTTCTTTCGAAATTTCTTATTTTTCTTTTATTTCTTACTAAGTTTTATTTCTTACTAAGTTTTATTTCTTCTATTTCCTATTATTTTATTTTATATTTTTTTACAACGAACTATCATAATGCACCTGCCCAGCTATGTGTCCAGTCAACAGGCAACGGGAAAGTTTCAACTCCGTTGTACTCGTTGAATAGCCCTGGGGGCCCGTTGAATTCTCGTTGAATGGTACAAAGGGCCCTCCCCGTTGAATATTGTTCAACGGGGAGGGTGCATTGGGCCTCGGACACGACGCTGGACGCACGTGAACCAAAAAAAAATTGTCCTGTTGAATCCCCGTTGAATCCCCGTTGAATCCCCGTTGAATTCCGTTGAATCACCGTTGAATCCCGTTGAAAAGAAAAAAAACGGACATCGTCCAAAAATTCCGGAAAAAACTATGTTATGCAAAAAAATAAACTGAACAACTTTTGCCTCAGGGTCACATCAAAAATCTTCACGAAATTAAAAATACAATATAAAATATAAAAATAAGTTATTTATTTTATTTTTTTCTTACGTGTGTGTGTGTGTGTGTGTGTGTGCGTGTGTCTGTGTGTGTGTGTGTTTGTGTGTGATCGGGTGGGGGTGGGGAGGGTGACCCATCCCCTTCCAATTAATCAATCAATCAATCAATCAATCAATCAATCAATCAAAAGAGAAAAAAAAAGTTTAAAAAAAAAAGGGGAGAGCCCGCTTTTCTCGTTATTTTTACTTTTCCTTTTTTTTTTTTTAATTGATTGGTTGATTGATTGATTG
>BFEA01000960.1:290008-308478 GCA_003427395.1 Chara braunii | reverse complement strand
TATCATTGACCTACCTAATATTCATTCAGTGGTAAGAGTAGTAAGGATCCTTGGACACCCACCTTATTGAGGGCTAGCCAGTGATAAGAGTAGCATGGGAATCCTATTTTATCACTGATTAGTCTGATATAAGAGTTGTGAGGTTTCAAGGACACCTACCTTATCAATAAACATCCTAGCGCTTAATCAGTTATAAGAATAGCAAGGATCATTGGACACCCGCCTTATTGAGGGCTAGCCAGTGATAAGAGTAGCAGGAAAATTCTGCCTTATCAGTGAATAGTCTGATAAAAGAGTAGTGAGGTTTCAGAGATACTTGCCTTATCGGTGACTAGCCATAGGATAAGCCTACCGCTAAGTGTGCTTTGGCTCACAAGGGCCAAGACCCACAAGAGTTGTCTTTGTCAAACAAGCTCCAGTAACAAGTGGATATATCCTGAATGGTCAGTTATACCACCGCTAACTTTCTCCACAATCGGCTTTGTTCAGTCCTAACTAACTATCTCGGATTCTATTGAGAGGGGATAAGTAAGATCTTACCCCAGAGAGAGACTATCAATTTGTTTGATTTCTTTTCTTAAGATTCTTTTCCACATGTTAGATTGATGATGTGTTCATGTGTGTTGGGAGAAGGAAGGGAACTTTGACAGGATAATCCAGAAAAGGGATAGGAATGAGATAGTGAAAGAGATATGGAGAATTAGTGGGACAGTAAAAAGGGGGGGTGAACTATTATTCACTACCTGAAGCAGAAGGGCAACAGCCCAAACGATTAGTTAAGGATAAGAGTCAGACAGAAAACACAGAGTCTAGAAGGAAACTTTCTAGATCTCAGTTAGGAAGAGAGATGTTAAGTTTCTCTTGGACTGTGTTGTGTCTACAGGTTTCGAGACTTCGGAGAACTTACGGAGGAATCCGTAAGAACAACAATTCTGTTATCTCTGAATAACAGGTCGGTAGAACTCCGACTCAACTTCCACTGTGACTTGATACCCGCACCTAAGGCAAGACCTAAGAAAGGAACAGATAAATCTTCCCCCTGTATCTATGCCTAAATTGTCCAAATCACACTTTGAGGTCTTTGAAAATATGTATACTTGTGAATATATAACAGGTCGGCTCCCCTGATTTACACACATACATTTATATATATATATATATATACTTGTGAATGAGATCGTACTTGGTTAGGATCAGAAAGTCATTTGTNGTCGGCTCCCCTGATTTACACACATACATTTATATATATATATATATATACTTGTGAATGAGATCGTACTTGGTTAGGATCAGAAAGTCATTTGTCTAGGTTTTTGTTTGAGAGAATAGGAGACTACAAAGGGATCGACCCTGGCATTCTCATATGATGAGCAAAGTAAACACAGAGTCATTATCATAGTTACTTAAGCGTAAAAGACTATTCGAGAAGTCGACCTGATTAGATAGTCGGTCCGGAGAGTTAGCACCTCGGGGCTCGACATACGGGTCAGTCTTAAGACGTTCTACCGCGCGTATGCTTATGCTACGGCGATCGAGAAAACGCCCTCGGTTGGCCTACCTCTGCGATTGCGTATAAAAGTCTTCGTATGTGGGTCAGTAGCTTAGCAGGGATACGCCCACCTAAGGGATGGTGACAGCTCCCGCAGGTGGAGGTATGTTGTACCTCGCGGGATCCCTAACCTGTCGTAGGGAGTCGCGAGAGGTATAGCACGCGCGCACGGTCGGAGTTGGTATTTCGTAAAGTGAAAAAAACAACTCCTACGTGACACGACCGTGAGGTCCGACACTAAAAATATTACTTCACGTCTGGGTGTGGAACCGCCGCGCGCGACAATGCACTACTTGAACTGCCGTGAGGCAGACAGGTAGTAGCGGCGTGGTCAATATCATTTAAATTGACATGCTCTAAGCACCCCTAGATAAGCATTTCACATAGTTTTTTGCATGCGACTCAGTTTGACCATACTCCTTTTCCGATTGAAATTTTCATTATCACATAATAAGTATATTGCTTTTCCAGTTTTTTTGGCACAGATGAGTGGCTCAGACGATAAATTTTGCTTGTTTTCACCTTCGTTATTCAGGCTTATCTCTTCGTCCTTTCCCCTTTTCTCGTTTTTCCTCTCCCCCTTTTTTTTTTTTTTTTTTTTAAGGTCTTGGGGAATTGATCGAGAGGTTTCGCATTGTTTTTGGAGGATTCTAAAGCAAGGGAGACATGCAGAGGCTGAATGCAGATTGGTTGGATTGAGTACTAGTAGTTGAGTTTCTGAATTGGTCAGCTCAAAGTTCAAGAGTGATTGCTTTGCAAGAGCAGCATACACACGTCACACAGCTCGGCCCGCTGTCTTTCCTTCGTTTTCTTCTTTTGATGATTTTTCGGCGTACCCCCCCTTTTTTTTTCTTTCTTTTTTTACGGTGGATGGATGCATAAACTTTGAACGTTCGTTTACCAATGCTTTGTCACACTTAGCAAGTGAACAATAGAAATCAACGGAATGGGGAGTGGTCCTTGAAAGTTTGGGAAGAGTAAAAGGGCGGGGATGGAGCCGGGATAACGGATCTGAGATTGAGATTGCGCTGATTTATGCGCCTAGGTAGGCAAAGCAGAGGAGAGGGCTTGATACCTTCATCACGTACGGTCAGCCGCTTGGATAACAAAATGAGGCAGGCAGTGTTTGCCTCAGTCTGAAGCAGGTGATTGGTTTCACGAGGGACCGGCAAATCATAATTCAGCCATAGGTTGACTCATGACATTTGAAATTATTACACAAAGCACTTCGTCAGACGTCATTATTATGGGGAACCCTGTTGACTGAGTAAGTTCACCCCTGACTTTCTTCCTTCTTCCTTTTTTTTTTTTTTTTTTGACGATAGGATGTGATAGTGAACATTGGTGGTGGGTGCTAGAGTTTTCTATTGATAGGGTGAGCAGCGCAGCAATCGGGTAAAACTCAGAACCCGCGGCAGGCCATGCGCAATCCTAACTATGGGAAGCACTCAATCTACATTGTCAAAATTTCATTGACTCCTTTTTTTTTTTTTTTTTTTTTTTTTTTTTTTTTTTTTAAATAGGCTGATGCACATAAATAGAGGCAGTGGCGAGGATCATGACCGAGTAGTGGATTGAATCATAGTTTTTTTTTTTTTTTTTTTTTTTTGCCTACACACTCAGTAGACAGAATAAGGCAAAAATGATCATATGATTGAAACAATGTTTTAATGGAAGTGCCGATTTGAGCACATAGTTGAACAAAGATGAAAATTTAGTCATAAATGCCAAACAATGCCTTCTTCATAGATCTACCTTCCAATTCACAGCCTCAGATCAATGAAAGAGTGAGAGAGGGGAAAGAGTGGTAAAACACAGCAGCTGAAAAAAACATGCAATAGACTGTGCGCCGTTGCTTTACTCTCCTGTCCCCCTTTCTTTTTTTTCCTTTTTTTTTTTTCTTTTGGGGCAAGAGAAGCTTATTATATCATTATACACGAATCCATTCAACCTTTGAAAGGCAACCTTTGAAAAGTTCTAGAGTTCTGAATGACGAATCCGTACCCAGACAGGATTTAAAATCACAATCCTAGCCATAGTCAAGAACAAGCACAGTAACGTTCTAGAGTTCATAATTATTAAGGAAGAAGAAATTTGTGCAGGCCGCTGGGGAGAAGAAGGTAGAGGATGAGTAGTTGGGTAAGGAAGGTGCAGAAGATGAGGGTGAAGAGAACATAGTCGAGGTTTCTGCAGATCGGGGCTTGCGCCTGGGTCTCGGAGTTTTAGTGGTAGGAGTGGAAATTTTGGGAGAGTTGGGTAGTTGAGAGGGGGCGAGGAGGAGGGTTGAAGTGGAGAGGGTTGACGGTGGATGGGGGAGGGGGGGGAAGATTCGTTATCTGAGCGGCTCTTCTTCTTCCTTCTGGATGAGGAATGATCTGGATTCTTTAAGTTATGAGGCATCTTGCGTGCCTTCCTTAGAGGGCTGCGTGAAGGAGAAGCTAAAGGTTCCTCTATACTTTGAAGAGATGAAGAGCCGAGGGAAATCAGGGGAGCGGACTGGACAAGGAGAGATTGGCTGGGACGGATTGCGGGCGTAGGTCGGAGCCGTGCCATAAGCTCTCTTCCTAAGGTTGCGGAACCAGGGCCCAGGGCCCCACGAGGTGAGTTCTTCTAGGCGGAGGGTGGCGACCGCAGAATTTTCCAGAGAATTAAGGAAATCCTTGAACAAGGTGGTGATTGGTGCAGCCGACTCTAGAGCGAAAGAGCTTGCAAGAAGCTTGTCGAAGAGGCAGTGGAGACCTTCGACCACCCAGTGGCAAACCTTCTTGGATCTGAGGCAGGCGATACACATGGCGAGGCAGTAGAAATTAGCAAAAATGTGGTCTGCAGCAACCTCCTTAGAGTCAGCCAAGTCCCTTCGAGCGCGGAGTAGTTCCCTTGGAGAAAGATCGAGCAGCTTCTTGTTGTCGCAGAAGGTGGATCTGAATAGAGAAGGAGAGAAGAAGGAGTGGGAAAAAAGTTCAGCGGCAGTGTCACGAGTGAGGAAGAAGATCTGGCCAGTTCTGCCGTTGAACTTAAACTTGGCCGCACTCTTGGCGAAGTCTGAGACGTCCTGAGGATTGGGCACTGAGTCGTAACGAGAGAGGGAAAGGATCTTCTGAAGCTCGATCAGTGAGGGAGGAATGATGACTGGGAGGAGAAAGAGGATGAGGGGTAAGACTGATGCAGTCGGAGGATCTATAACAAAAAAATTATTGAGGGCACCATCAGCAGAGATAGGAGGGGGAGGGGTAAAGGGGGAGAGGGGAGAAAGGAAAGTAGATAAGTGTTTGAGGAATAGTCTAGAGCGTTCAGGGGAAGATGATTGTTGTAGGTAATAGGAGGGAAAGTGAGAACGAAGGAGTGGGTCAAAGGTGACGACATCAGATTCTGGCAGGGAGTGGTAGGACGGGGAAGGAGAGGGGGACGTGGAGGAGGGCGATGGTGAGAGAAAGTTGAGAAAAGGGGAGGATGCGGGTGGTGAGGCCGCAGGAGAAGATTGGACGGTAGAGACTGGGATAGCTGAGGACGTCTGGCCTTCATTTCGGTTGGCAGAAGTCATGGGATTGGACGGGCTTACCGGATGTTTAAGTAGACCGTCAACCAAAAGCTGAAGACTGACTCCTGACTGACCTGAGACGAAGGGAGTGACTGTAGACCGGCAAACGGGTTGACCGAGTGCAGGGTGAGTTAGGGGGAGAGTGTGAGGGCGGAGAGTGCAGGGGCAGCGAGGGGGAAGGCTGTGAATGAGAACACAACCCTTGGCCAAAATCGGCGAGGGAAAATGAGCTCTCTTCCCAACAAGTGGCTGACTACTGTTTGCGATGTGACAGGTTCACGTACGCAATGAGCGCAGCGGCTAGCGGACGAGTTGCGGAGGGCACACTGCACGAGTCTTCGCAACCTGCAGCGACCGGTCCTCAACCGGTTACATATACTGTATCTGTGCAAGGAAGTGGCAGCGGTCGACCCAGCGAGGCCCTACTGCATCTAGGGCGAGTCCCGCTCGACTCCTTGACCCAACACAGATCCTGTAGAGAGCACAATCCCACCGTAGGTCTAGAAGGCCCAGATGAAAGAAAAACTGGCAAACTGTTGCAACCGTAGATGCAGAGAAAGAACCGTGGAGAGTCTACACTCCATGAGGGGTATTACTGAAAAGACAGTTGGGTCCCCGAGGTCGTGTGTTGAGGAATTGGTTTCTCCAAACCAACCAAACTGCACCCAACCAGAAAGACGGGTATAAGACAACTCCATCTCATTTTTCTTGATAATACGCATCTATCTCATCCTCTCACTATTCTATATATAGAATGGGAGAACACCAACCTACCCGGGTTGGGGCGGGGGTAGGGGGAGGTGCAGTGACTGGCCATTGCTCGGCGCTAGCACTGCCGATTTCCCCCATTGGCAATGCCTGCCCACCCCTCGTCACCGTGATGAGGGACTGGTACAGCCTTGCCCTCGCACCACAGCTGTGGTGTCAACCTACCCTGTAGGTTGCCGATGTTGCCAAATCGCAAAGAAGAGAGTTTGAAAGGTGGGCCGGAGGCCCTCACACCACAGGGAAATAGAGGGCAGGTGGGGCGCTTCGCCAAAAAGAGGTGTGGAAAATGACCCAGCCTCAATGTGACTTGACTGGCTATGTGTGCACAACTTCGGATATGCAATGAACACAGTGAGCGGACGACCGCTAGAAAGCTCAGCACAAGAGACTACACAAGTTTTGGTAGCGGGGCAGGCCCTTTCACTTATAAAGTGACCGCTCAAGCCAGTGGGACCGGAAGGGGCAGTGAAGCCGTCCTCCAGCCTGGGTAAGTGTCAATTCACGGAGGGCCCACTGCCATTGAGGTAGGGATTGGGAAAGGATGGAGTTTAGGAGAAATGATGAGACAGGGCACGTGGAGAAGTGTGGGTACTTTCATGCGGCACGGTACATAATGAAACAAGGATGGAAGCGAGGAGGGGTCTTGGCCGATTCCCTTCTAACCTTGGAAATTTGCCCCGCTACGATCCTTCCCTTCCATCTTTATTACCTCCGCAAGTGGACTGAATTCGCGTCGGTTAGTGTGTGCATGCTAACCGTGAGGTGTCACTTGGCTCGTTACTACAACAATCGGAAGTTGGAGATCTATAACGAGATCTCGCTAGTGCTAGCACAAGTGTGGCCGACGGAGACGGAGACCTACGGCACTCTAGTTAGACTTCTTTGTGGAGAAATTGTGGAAGGAGGGAGAGCGATTGTCGCCTATGAGATCCTCACGTTTCTCTCTCAGCTCGCCGACGATTTGGCAACGAACATCATCTCCTTCAATCCGAGCGATCCTAGCCAGGCCGAGCCTGTCACCTTGGAGAAAACATTGACGCCAACATTAATTTGGGCTAACTGCACAGAGGACTTCGATTAATACCTGAACGATCACGATCCCACGGTTTGGCATTATCTGGACCTGGACGATCTTGCGCCGAATAATTCTGATCTGGAGAGGTTCTGGAATGCCGATCAAGACCACGACGAGGTACCATCGGACAACGATCTAGGTCGCATAGCCATCGCGGGTCTGTCAGCGGAAGAAGAGTCGGAAGCCGGGTCGACATCACAAGAAGAGGAGGAGGCATCAACACCTGAGCCCGAGGAGGCCCCGCCGGTCCGAGTGCCACCTGCTGCACGAGGAGGATCTGCTTTGAACCCTGAAGTCCCTTCTGACGCCGCCAGTCGAAACGATGGCGTGGAATCTTCCCACCGGCGCCGCCGCTCTCGCTCACCATCTCCCTCCTCATCCGCCCCCTCCGTGCTTCGTCCCCGTCCTTCTTCCAGCACGAGCGCTCCGTCCTCGTCCCATCTACCGCCGCCCTCTTGATTATCTTTCCTTTTCTCCTCTCCCCCACAACGGAGAGAAGGTTAACTACAGTCGTATTTTTCATCACCACTTCAGGATGCAGCTTGCCTAAACAGGTGGTTTTCAGGGTCTTCGGACCTTTCACCACTTCATGACCATTCAGATATGAAAATTCTAAATGATCCTGAAGTGGTGAAAGCTCTCAAGACCATGAAAACCACCTGTTTAGGAAGGTTGCATCCTCAAGTGGTGAAGGGTGGTTTTCATGGTCTTCGGACCTTTCACCACTTCAGGACCATTCAGGACTTTCATACTGCCCAAAACTCTCACTTAACCACTTCAGGACACCCTTCACCACTTCAGGATGCAGCTTGCCTAAACAGGTGGTTTTTAGGGTCTTCGGACCTTTCACCACTTTAGGACCATTCAGGATTCTCAGATTGCCCAAAACTCTCACTTCAGAAATTTCATTCCTGAATTTTCAGTTACCCGATAACCGCTTGTGCCACAACGAATTCCCCCTAACCTATCACATATTCGTCAACCAACTCTTCTGTCACCACTTTGTTGTGCGACTCTTGTGCACAGTCTTTCCACACCGCTCCCCCTCCTTCCCTCTAAATGTTCTTCTTTTCAGTGTCGCCTGGAGGCAATACAACCATATGGAGTTGTATTACATCGTCTCCAGAACTTTTCCCGCGGTAGAGGGCTACGAGTCCCTACACGATAATATCCGCCGGACTATCCCGACCCTATATCCCAACTATCTTCTCTCTCTCTCTCGACCCAACCATCGATTACCCCGAGCGCACCAGATCATCCACTTTGTCGATCTCGGTGTCGAAGCATCCGATTTCTTTCCTCCCCTCCCAGCTGAATGGCCTAAACCACTCCACCACCCTCTCCTCGTCGACTATCGCCGAGCGGATTTCCAGTGATGAAGCAGAACCAAGCAAGATCCGGCGGACCATGATGGTGCCACCTGGAGGACCTCCGCCAATCAGAGAAGCAGGGGGTTGCACATGACAGGGCTGGATGGTAGAGAATCTGCAAACCAACAAAAACCATGAAGGTTCAGCAATTGAAGTTGACGTGAACATGGATTTTGGCCCGATCTAGTGCTGATACGCTCGGTTCCTCATTCATCACTTCGTCCTCCTCCGCCATAGGAACTACCTTTCGTGCATGCAATCAGGAGATCACACAATTTTGGAACCCCTTGAGCGTCACATATGTGACGCGCCAGCTTCTGAATCTGCGCCATCTTCCCCCCCCTCCCCCCTCCCCCCTTTTTTTCCTTTTTCAAACTTTGTATGTTTTTGTACAAACAGGCCAACGGGGCCCTTTTCAGTGTCTTTCATGGATTAATGTGCATTGCTGAGGCCCGTGCTTTTTCGTCATTTTCGTTGATTTCTGGAATTTCATCTTTTCGTAATTCGGGAAATACATGGGAATTGCGCGCGCCTTAGCAAGCGTGCTAGGAATTTGGCTCGACGATTAGGAATTCTGGAATAAGCGAAATCTAGCGTGTTCTTTTGGCACGAATATTCTCGACTTCGTCTCGAGAAACCTTGGGAATTTTTGGTGGATCTGAATAGGCGTAAGACGTTCTTTTTCACACGTTCAATCTACACGCGGATATGGTGTTTTTCAATTTTGAATTAGTGTAGGACTCAGAACAAACTGTAACTGTCTCGGTGTCCTTTTTGCTTTCGCGACAGCACCATGCATGCGAGCTTCCCCCTCCCCGTTTTCCTCGCTATCGACGACACCCTCTTCTTCGTGTTTGCGCTACCTCAGTAACCGTTTTTCCATCTCTGCTTTGCCTCGCGCGCCTTTTTTCTTTTTCTTGGTCGTCTGAATCTTGGTTTCGTTTCGCGTTATCCTTCACGCTCTTCTTCTTCCCGCTTTAATCCTTGCGCCGGAATACCCTGTCAAATTTCTATCTTCTAGCCAAGGAGATGCATCGTGTAAGAGGGAAATTCCTGTTACACGATGATTATGATTGGCTACGACTAGGATCCTAAGGATCGATATGACTTTTGTCAGGCAATTACCCCCGAACCTTCCCCTACCGCTCCCTACCTCAGTCTTAATCCTTCCTAGCATCTATCTTTTTCTTCGCAGCTATAAATTCCGCAAGCGCTCTCGAAAATCTTTCTCTCAACTCGTCGGACTGCTTCCGGGAAGCAGTGGCTAGATCGTGTGTGTAAAGGCGAGTCGAAGAATCCTGATAGGCTGGTTGTAGTCTTGTCGGTTGTGCGCTGGGTCGCCCGACGGACTGTGGGATCCGGCAAGACCGTACAGAGACTAAGTCGGCGGGGTGACGATCGCCATGGCAGAGTAGCACGTGACGACAGGGATCGTCAGTGCCGGTGTGAAGTTCGAATGGGAAGTTAAGTGAATACATGGTCCGGGGCCATGATGAAATTATAGGGCGGATGCGCCTCCTTCGTCTCGAATCTATACTTCTTTTTGTGTAAGCTTCGCTCGTACGGCATTGAATTGAAATCTCTCGTTGGGATCACCGGTCCTTTTTGTGTCCTTACCTTTTGCTCTCTTTCTCCGGCCTACATCTCTCCTCCCTCGTATCCTCCTTCCATCATTCTCATGGATGAATTATGATGATTTGTCTCCTCCCTCTTTGATATGTGTATGTAGTGGATCGTGCTTGAGACTTTGTTTATACATGACAAGGATGATCAAGAGTTGATCGGTTGAATGCGGAATCAGGTTGAGCATTGCGTCGAATGAATGATAAGGACGAATCGTTGCGTATGTCTTAGTTGCCATATGGACTGACAGCCCCAACCCGACCGAGCGCCGATTTCCCGTACCCCCGCCGCGGCCCTTCCCGTATAACGAGGATAGGACACGTGTATGCGAGTGGGACGTACAAGAAGCCGTCGCTCAGATAGATGGGCGTTACTACTTTCCCCCAGAAACCCGGTGCTCGGGATTTGTCGGTGCGGGATTTTTCATTGCCGATACGTATTTTCCGCCTTATTCGTTGTTGTTACCGTTTAACGAGCTGATCGTCATCCCGTGGGCGGTCGTGGAACGTCATTGGCCTAACACTCTGTGCAGCGATTGTCGTCGCGTTGAACGTTACCGAGCCAAGGGCTTCCACTACCGCATACGTGGCGAGGATGATCATAAGGAGAGAGCCACTTGATTGAGGCCCTCCACGTCGGATTCAGAGTTGTGTAGCGAACGCCGACGGGACCTCATCCACAAACGGGATACGACGTGTGTACCTGCCTCTTTCCACTCAAAACGAAGAGCGACGGCTCGCTGGGAAGTTCAGTGATACTTTTTGGATTAAACTTCCCACCAATCCTTGCGTCACGGACCTTCTTCTTGCTACAGTCGGACCAACATGGGGGATTTCAGTTTTGTCTGTGTCCCCGCACTCAATTTTCCAAACATCCTTGGCATGCCCCATCTTTGCTGCCTTTTCCGGGCCCCTTTCCGCCAACCAAAACACTCCGACCGGAAAGCAGCATAGGGTGTGAGGTTGAGCGTCACACGGTTGCACTTTTGGTCATGTAGCGGGCTTTCTGTTTGAGGAAATGTCAACGACCTCTAACGGGGTTTAGTGGGCGTCGACAAGGTGCGCACTCGGGGGCAGGGCACAGACCGGTAGGCCAAACGGTTGGCGCAGAGGTTGGAGCGTGGGCGACCAATAGTAGGTGGCATAGGTCGTTCTTGGTGGTGGCGGGAGTCGCCCGGCCGTTCCTTTTTATGGTTGGCTATCTTTTCGGTTTTGAGGTGGGCGGTTTTTTTGGGGAGGGAGGGGTTTTGTTTTGTTACTATGAATGGCAACGGATGCATCTTACCACTTTCCGTGGAAGATGCAGTCGTGCTTTTTGGTTTCTATTAGACAGTGGCCTCGTCCCCTGCCCTTATCCTCACTCCCGACTGGTTGTGCTCCCGCGTCGTGCGCGGTAGTACACAGTAGTGTTGTGTAGTGGAGACAACCCCTGGGTTCTGACTGGGCTGCACCCATCATTCACGATGATCGTGAAATGTCCAAAACCTACTAAAACATGTGCAGAAGCACCTCCATTTTTTCCCCCTTTTCTGCATGCTCTTCGTACTGCAGTGAAGCCCCTCCTCAACCCTCAAAGCAAGCCCCCAAAACAAATCTGAAGCTTGCCTTTTTTTCTTTTTTTTTTCCTCAAAATTCAACTTCAAATTACTCAATACTCATTCGGAGGCCGGGGTCCTCCACAATACGTCCCAGTTCACGACAGATATCTGGAAGCATCATCCAGCTTAGCTTACAGGCTGAAAGCCTGCAGGTCTTTTCTACAGACCCAACAGCTCTTTGGCTGGGCATTTCCTAAGACTACAACTATTCTGCTAGTACCTACTGGAAATTCCTACCTTCCTATATATCTAATAAAATCCTAAACCCCTGGTTGCCTACCTCTACCTGGTCCGTAACTAACACTACTGCACTCACCACTATCTCTAATTTTACATTCTACTTCCTATAGTATAGTCGCCTCTTTCGAAATAAGAACCTATACCGGTTCAGGGAGTGCCTCCCAGAGGCTACAACTGATATTCTACAGATCAGAACAAGTCTCGATTATCGGGGGTGTGGGCCTAACCGGGCCCAAGGAACGAAACCGCTCCCACCTTCCTACTGTGGAATAATGATCGAGCGTTCAAATCAATAGCAGTCCCTATCAGTGGGACTGTGGGCCTATATCGGACCAGGTCCTATTAACACTCCCTCCAATCTCTCATACCTTCCAACTATTGCCTTCCTACTGTGGAGTAAGGACCGAGTGTTCAGGTCGTTCCTAAGCTGCGAACAGCCATTTCGACACCTGTAGCTTTCCCCCTTCTACTGACGCTAGCCTACCTTTTCTGGCCCAGTTTCCTTGAAACCATCTGATACCACTAACTTTATTTCTGACACTAGATACCTTCCTCGACCAGTCTCCTTTAACAGCGAGCACAATGTTGTGCTTGATCATGGCCTTGATGGCCTGATACGAAAGGAATTTGTTTTGGAACAAAACTGTGTTCTGTTCCTCCCAGATCACCCAAAAGATGACTGCTCTAATTACTGCTGAAACTGTGTTCCGTTCCCCTGGGATTGGTGGACCGTAGCTCCAAACAAAATCCAGTTCTCATCCCAGGTGAATGCGTTGTCACATATCCTGTTCCAATGATCCATCCACCAGAACCACACTCTTCAAGACAAAGGACAGGCAAGCGAGAGGTGCATTGTTGATTCGAACGGCCATTTACACCTCCTGCAGGAGATTTCCACTTCCATTCCTCTGCTTTTCTCTGAGAAGGTATGTCCTGTAGGTTTTCCCATAGGATTTCCATTAGTCTAGCGACTGTCGCTGCGTCCATACCTGTGGTCCTCACCCATCTTTCTGTAGCAGCCACTACACTTGGTGTGTAGTCCGAGATCCATCTTTCCGGATTCTGCCACCTCCACATCGCCGGATCCATCCTCAGGTTTCTGATCGGCGTTCCATTCGCCCACAGTGTACAGGACCAATCCCCTTCCTCTATGCAAGATTCCTTAACTCTTATTTGTGAGATAGGGCCCACCGGGCTGACTGTATGCTCATCTTCTAGTTCCACAACGGCTAGCTGTTGACCTTCTGATCTTTCCCATCCTTGGAATACCCTGGAGCCATCCACATTGAACGCTATGAGTTTGAAGAAAGACTCATCCTCCATAGCTGAGTCTTCTTTGTACCATGTACCCGCAGCGTCAATTTTTTGTGTGCTCAGAAGTAATTGCCAGTTTATAGGAAGGGCTTGCAACAACATTGCATGTCTGTTTTCCACTCATCCCAACCTCCCTAGCTGCTCCTTGATCTCCGACAGTGCGAACCAGTTCCCTCAAACGTCATCCCACAGATCGCTTATCTGAAGTATCCCTTTTTGGATCCAAGTTTTGCCAAACGAGTCCGCTCTTGAGTCAGCAGCAAATGGTCTGCCTTGTGTGTCCAACACCGCTGGGTTATCGGACAGCGGTTGGGCCAATACCTCCGCTTTGGTAGTTGGTTCAGTCCAGGTCTTAGGCTTAATCTTCCTCCATGCGTAGAGGACTTCCTGCCAGAACGGTGACTTGATCTGCCTGCTGAGAAATGACTCCAGCATACAGCATGTCCATACATCTTCAACCCTTGGGAGATGCCACTCTTCTGCGAGAATGTGCTCCGCCATAACCAACCAATGATCCTTCTCCGTTGCCGAGATGACCTTGATTACCCATAAGGCTAGTAGGGCCAGGTTCTGTTTGAGAGGGTCTAGCAGTCCTAGCCCGCCCTGTTTCCGGGGGTAGTAGATGCTGTCCCATGCTACCGTTGAAATGAAACCTTTGTCTGCATCCCCGAATGGTTTCCAAACAAACCTGGCCGAAACTCTCCTTGTGACCTTGAGGAGTTGTTTGCTGTAACGCTTTACCTTACCGACATACCACAAAAGAGAAAATAGAGCCACATTGAGGACCAAGGCCCTACCAAACAGCGAGAGATGGGGGGCTGGACCCCATCTTGATATACGTGCTACCAATTTCTGCTGTAAGAGGTCGCATTTAATATTTGTGCAGTTGGTAAGTGATACTTGTACCCCTAGATACCTCTCTGACGTTCCCTCTCCCGTTCTTTCCATGCCCATATTCTCTACCAGGCAGTATTGGGATGATAAGAAGTAAACAGATTTGTTTCAATTAACTGCAGCTTCGGATAAACCTGAGTACTCTGTCAAGCAGTTCTTTAATGCCCTAAGGGAGCTCTCTGTGTTAGCAGACACAGCAAACAGGTCATCTGCAAGGGCTTTGACCTTGCACTCACTGTTTTGTACTCTCAGACCAATTATCTGTGGGTGGGCAATGATATTGCATACCAGAACCTCCAACTGTAGGACAAAGATAAGCGGGGCTAACGAGCAGCCTTGTCTCAGTGACCGAGACAGTGAGAAAGGCTTAGATACCCTACCGTTGATCATAACAGATGATTTAGAACAACCGTAGAGGCCGATTACAGTCTTGCAGAACTTTGGCCCAAAACCAATTCGTTTCAATGTAGTCACAGCATATGACCAATTCACTCGGTCGTAGGCTTTCTCTAGGTCTAGCAGTAAGATTGCTAGTTCTAGATTATCCTTTTGTACTATATCTAGCGACTCTAGCGCTGTGATCACATCATCGAAAATGGATCTTCCTTTTAGAAACGCTGCTTGGTCCCTTCCTACCACATGTGGAAGGATGGCAGCGAGCCTTCCAGCCATAGTCTTTGCCAGGATTTTGTAGGAAACATTGAGAAGTGATATTGGTCTCCAGTTCCTTATGTCCGCCTTGTTACCTTTCTTGTACATTATTGATATGATCCCATAACTCATATGAAGGCTCACTCCGCTCCCAGTCATTACTGCATTATACAAGTTTAGCACGTGTGGTGCTAAAACTGCCCAATGCTGAAGCTTGCCTTTTCGTGCCCCCTGCAATCACCGAAGGGCAAAATCCCGTGTAGTTTACTACCCAAAAAAAAAGACACAGAATAGCAACTACGACGCCCACGTGACCGCAACATGAGACTCCAACCAATCAGAAAACGATAGGCGGCTGGTCGTCCCTTCCCTAAAGCTCCCCTTCCAAAAGGTGGTATGTGTAATCCAACCGTCCGTTTGTTGGATGATAGACGGTTCGCAGTGGTCCCACAGTCACACAGGTAGTGGAAAACTGAACTTAAAACAAAAAAAAGAAAAAGGGGCCAAGTCCCACTAGCAGCTTTGAGCTACCTCAACGCCTGAATCTGGACGTTTTTGTGGAGACGTGCATTTCAGGAAACTCAACAACCAATTCTGCACATCTCTACCCAAAAAAAAAGACAGAGAATAGTAACTACAACGCCCACATGACCGCAACATGAGACTCCAACCAATCAGAAAACGATAGACGGCTGGTCGTCCCTTCCCTAAAGCTCCCCTTCCAAGAGGTGGTATGTGTAATCCAACCGTCCGTTTGTTGGATGATAGACGGTTCGCAGTGGTCCCACAGTCACACAGGTAGTGGAAAACTGGAAAAAAAAAGAAGAAAAAGGGGCTAAGTCCCACTAGCAGCTTTGAGCTACCTCAACGCCTGAATCTGGACGTGTTTGTGGAGACGTGCATTTCAGGAAAGTCAACAACCACTTCTGCACATCTCCGCAAAAGCGTCCGATTCAAGCGTTGATGTAGCCCAACGCTGCTAGTGGGACTTGGCCCCGGGTAAAAACTGCGGCCGAAAAAAAGAAAAACTCGAGTCGACGTTCTTGAGGGCCGCGGACCCCCGCGCGGCGAAAAAAGAATTGGCGGCGGCTCGACCGGCCCCCAAAACGAGAAGTAGCCAGCGCGATTGCTGGCCGTTGATGCTGGAATTAGACGACCACAAATAGCGCGCTGTAGCACACTATGGCCGCGCGATTTCGCGTTGGCGGGCACTCGATTTCGAAAGCCCACACGCCAAATCGCGCGAGCTATGCCCTTGCTTCACCGTTGGTGTGCCTGGCCGCTGCCCTGGCACTCCGCTGCGCTCGCCCGCTGCCATCCACGGGGTAAGACTTCTTCTTCTCCTTGTTTCTTCATTGTGTGTGTGTGTGTGTGAGAGAGAGAGAGAGAGAGAGACCCCGTCGTGCGACCTCGCTGCCCGTTCAGGCGATGTTCATGCGGCCCCTGCACCCCCACCTCCGTACTCGTTATCTTCTTCTTCTTCTCTTTCTTCTTCTCCTTTTTCTTCTTCTCCTTTTCTTCTTCTTCTTCTTCTTAGTAAGTGCGACGCTCAGCAAGCCGCCATATCCTTGACCGCCGAGCGACCGGCAAAAAAAAAGGAAGACTCGGATCCCCTGAACGGGACCGGAGGACGAACTGCCGAGCGAGCGAGCGAGCGAGCGAGAGAGAGAGAGAGAGCCGCGATCCATCCACCATCGCCTCCCTCCTCCCTCCATCACCTCCCTGCACCATCGCCTGTCTCTTCCTCTATCACGTCCTACCTCCCTCCATCGCGTCGTTCTTTCTCCCACCGCCAGCCTCCTCCCTCCTCACCTCCTCCACCATCCTCTCCGCCGTCCATCACCACCTCCCTCAACCATCGCCTCCTCCCTCCATCACCTTCCACCACCAACTCCTCCTTCCATCACCTTCCACCACCAACTCCTCCTTCCATCTCCGTTCCCTGTCCTCCCTCCATTGCCTCCTCCCTCCATCACCTTCCTCCATCATCCTCTGCTCCTTCCATCCTCTCCTTCCATCCTCCTCCCTCCATCGCCTCCTCCCTCCATCGCCTCCTCCCTCCATCGCCATTTCCCCCCCTCCCTCCACCGCGTTTCTCCCTCCTCCCACCCCCGTGCATCATCGCCCCACTCTTCGTCTATCGCACCCTTTCTCACCACATCGCCTCATTCCCCCCCCACCAACTCCCAAAACCTGACACCACCAAAAATCGGGAATACCCCGTTTTTACATGACCGGGTCACCCTGTCACGAGACCTGACCGGGCGTCACGCCCGGGTGACCGGCCGGCCGTCAAAATCTTTCCCGGTTGATTTGTATTTTTTTTCAATCAATCAATTAATCGTCGTCAAAATCTTCCTAGTTGATTTGTACTTTTTCAGTCAATCAATTAGTTGATCGATTCGATTGATCGACTGATTGGAAAAATAAAAATCATAGAAAACGAACCCCCCCCCCTCCTCCTCCTCTCCTCGAACTCCCGCCCGCCATCAATCAATCAATCAATCGATCGATCAATCGATTCCATTGATTGATTTATTGATTGATTGATTGATTTTGATTGATTGATTTTTTATTGATTGATTTTTGATTGATTTTTGATTGATTTTTGATTGAATTATGATCAATTGGTTGATTGATCGATTGGTTGGTTTGGGGAGAAAAAAAAAACCTGCAGTGGCGCCGATGGGTGGGAGCAGCATCGGCGACGGCGTTGGGGGCAGCGGTGGTGGCGTCGGGGGCGGCGGCGGCGTGGGGGGCAGCGGCGGTGGCGTTGGGGGCAGCGGCGGCGATGGGGGAGCGGTGTGAATGGGAGGAGGAGGAAGAAAAAGATGATGATGATGATGAGGAGGAGGAGGAGGAGGAGGAGAAGGAGAAGGGAGTTACGGTGGGTCTAAGTAAACAAAACAGCAAGTGCCACGTGGCACATTCTCAGAGGAGGATGAGGAGGAGGTTGAGGTGGACAAGGAGGACGGCGAAGAAGAAGACTCTTAGAGGATGAGGAGGAGGAGCTGGAGAGGAGGAGGAAAAAGAAGAAGAGGAAAGAAGAAGAGGATTCTTAGAGGATGAGGAGGAGGAGTTGGAGAGGAGGAGGAAAAAGAAGAAGAGGAAAAAGAAGAAGAGGAGGAGGAGGAGGAGGCGGACGAAGTTGTGGCGGGCTTAAAAAAAAGAAAGGTGTGTGCAACGTGGCACCTGTGTAGAGGAGGAGGAGGAGGAGGAAGAGCCTGCGTAGTAAAAAAAAGATGTGTAAGAGGAGGAGGAGGAGGGAAAAGAAGAAGAGCCGGAGGAGTAGACGAAGATGTGGTGGAAGAGGAGGATAAGGACCGAGGAGGAGAAGAAGAGGAGGAAGAAGAAGAAGAAGAAGAAGAAGAAGGAGAAGAAGAAGAAGATGATGCGGAGGAGGAAGTTATGGCGGATCAAAAAAAAGAAGCGTGTGCCACGTGGCAGCTCTTCGGAGGAGGAGGAGGAGGAAGAAGAATGGGAGGGGGAGAAGAAACATGTGGTGGAAGAGGAGGAGGAGGAGGAGGAGGAGGAGGAGGAAGAAGAGGAGAAGAGGAGGGCGAGGAGGAGAAAAGGGAAAGGAGGAGGGGAAGAGGAGGAGAGAGATGATGGAGACATGGAGAAGGAGGAAGGAGGAGGTGTAGGAGAGGCGGAGGAATGGCGTGGGGGAGGGGGACGTATCTGGACGGGGGGTCGATTTTGAACTTGGCCCGATCTGGGCCGTAGATCTCGAAGATCTGATGGCGCAGTCCAGTCCATTTTCTTTTTCGATTTCGGAGGCCTTACTGGCCTCACGAAAAAAAAATCGGCCCTCCGTGCCACGAGTACTACGTACCCCATACCCCACCCCC
>BFEA01000960.1:262774-276665 GCA_003427395.1 Chara braunii | reverse complement strand
TCGTTTTTTTTTTGTTTTTTTTTTTTGGAAGGAAATCCCCTTTGCGAGGCTATGCCCGCTTAGCCCCTGCTGGGCCCTATTTGCAGCATGGTCGGCCGCCCTAAGTGAAGGCAGGATCGACGGGCCCTGAGGGCCTCAATTTCAGGCCACCCCGCAAATGGGGAAATTCAGACAGTTGCGCTGCGCCAGTTGTTTAAAGGCGCCCAGGCCCAGGCCACATTTCGCAAATATATCTGAGTGTTAACCCGGGCCGAACGCGTGCAAGGCCGTAAGCAGGCCAGGGGCAGTTGGGCACATGCAACCACCAGACCCTGGACCTGCGTGTGAGGTCTGGGCCTCTGCCTACCGTGGCCTACCGGAAGCTTCTTGGGAAAGGCCAGACGCAGCCTGGGAAGTACACAGGCAGGCCACTTCCATATAGCAATGGGCCTGCCTCCTCATTTGGCATTCGGGTGCTGGCTGCTTCCGCGCAAGCGCTGCTGCGCTGCTGGCTGGCACTCACGCGCTCACGGGCGAGCGAGAGAGAAGGGGGCGCGCAGCCATAGCTGGGCTGCGGGGGCGCGCAGTAGCTAGGTGGGGCGCATGGGTTGTCCTTGGGTGCATGCGGCATGCTGTGGAGAGGATCGGGGTTGTGAGTGATGCGACGAGCATACCTGGTACTTGACGCGACGGCTGGGGCCGAGATCTGCTCGTACTTGGGAAGAGCTGTTGACGACAACATCTGCGTTGTAACATAGGCTAGATAGGATCTGCCACTTGTAGACTGGGCGCAGGGTGCCCGATATGTGATACGACATTGGTTTGTGGTTGATGATGATGGAACAATGTCAGCATTGTCAATTTTGAGATTGTGTTGCAATCTTATTTGGTGAAACTCTTGGCGCATATCTGCTTTTGGTTCGAGGTCACGACTATCTGGACTCGTGTGAATAATGCATGTTGCTTGTTGAAGTTCGCTGTTGCTCATCTTCCTTGCAATTTGGTATCGGAACTGTGGTATGGTGCGCTCATCTGGCGCTTGTCTCTTACCTTATGCGGTACATACATGCGGTCTGCTTCGTGAGTAGTAACATGCTGGTGTGTAGTGAGGAGGGTGGAGACGAGTATTGGCGACCCAGGTGGTGAGGGGCATCGCCTGGAAGGCTACGGTGTAAATATTGGGTGTTCGCAGTGTGATGAGAACTATCTGTTGGGTGATTGAGGCTGAGGTGGAACGGCGAGACAATGCTGGTCGTGCCGATTCTGTGACTGGTCATCGCAATCATCTTCAGGTCATCTGGTGATGTTATCTCTGTGGTTGGGGGCAGCTTGAACGAGGTACGTTGCTCGTAACCTTATCTACCCTCTTCATCACTTCTTACCGTGAGGTTTTGAGTTCTGTCTTGAGAGTCCTCTCATCGTGAGGTGTCGAGTGCTCTCAACCTTGAGAGTCGTGATTGTTCACGTGGAGCATCTGGGGGAAGACGGGCGGAGCTTCTTGAAGGGCCCTGGACGAACCACTAGGTCACGGTCACCATGCCAACCCACTGGGAGTAGAGCACGCATGCCTTGCTGCTTGTCCTTGTTCTGCCTGCTTGCGCAATAGAGGTCGTGCCGGGTGTGCCAGCCCATGAAAGACGCTTTCCAGACCGTCTATAAATATTTCTGGCGGGGTCCCGTGATTGAATCTGGCTGTGATCGTCGTCCTGCTGCGACGTAAAATAATTCCTGATGTCACTTGGGGGCAGATGTTAAATTGCCTCTTGATCAGCCAGATCAACCGGGTGTAAGGCTCGTTCCGTACGAGGATAAATAAGAGTGGATGGGCTGGCTTGCTCGGCAATGACTTGGGGCATAGGGGTGGGCCGAACACACACACCTTCAGACACGCTTGGCTTCTGATGCCTAGTGATAAGTTCGGGTCAAATCCCATGCTGTAAACAGACCCAGTCAGTCAATATTATTTTTAATTTTGATTAGTTAGATGGACTGGCATGTGACATCTGACAGACAGCGTTAGTTTAGAATTTTATTTATCCCTGATGCTTCCTCTGTTCGAGAACTAATCTTACTAAAAATAGTATTGCCATTAGGAATCTGTACTTACCTGTTGCATCCACCTGGATATTTGTGACATGACCACCGACTATTTTATTTATTTATTTTAAGTCGGTCTGTGCCGTTGCTGCGGTAGGCAGCCAGTTCTGTCCTAGTGCGAGCTGAGCACAGTTCTGTAGCCTATGAGCGGTAGGGAGGAGCAGCAACCAGACGACCGTGTATTGCGATCATCAGCCCGTAGACTCCCTGTAGTCTTTAGAGCGTTCGGAGTAGAGGGAGACCGAGGCCTGCGCAGAGAGGCCAGGGAGAGGCAGCGCCAGCAGCAGCGTGAGAGGGACACAAAGGCTAGTAGAGCTCTAGTGGCTGAGGCAGCAGCTTCAGCGGCCGCAATGGCCACCGCCGCTTCGCAGCAGGGCACTGCCCAGCAAACTTCCCTGGCCTGAAGTTCAGGTTCGATAGGCTCATCGGTGTCGCAGACACAAAGTCAGTTTGCTGGCCCCATGGTAAGCCAGCAAATTTTGCTGTCACCCGAGGACATCGCCATCCAGCAGGAAGCCCTGCAGGAGGCACAACTACAGAAGGCATTGACAGATATAAAAGCGGAGAAAGATAGAATGGTTAGAAGAAGAGCCAGGTTATTGAGACGAGAAGCGGACATTAGGGAGTTAGATCAGATGGACCTTACCAATGTGGATGCAGATGTGCGGACAGTTCGCAATGTCGTGCTTTCCATGGCGGAAATGCAGGACCAGCAAACTGCCCTCCTTCAAGACATCCAACAATCGCTGGCCACACTGGTACAGCGTTTGCAGGTAGTTCCATTTCCTGCAGGGCCTGGTGCCTGGCCCGTGGCACATCCACTCCCACCTGTCCCACCGGTGACTGGGGTATCCCCATTTGTAGCCCCGTCTACGGTAGCCATAGTCTCCCTGGGCATGCCGCTTTCAGGAGGATTAGCAGCTGGACCTAGTCAACAGGTTCCTGTTCAGTCAGTGTTGTCCCAACCACCGCCGCAGGTTGCTGTCACTGGGCTATCTGCTGTCCCACAAGCTGGTCAACCGCAGGTCACACAGGCCCAGCCGGTTGTAAGCCAGTGACCTGTTCCCCAAGGTCCACAGCCTATTCAGGGTCAGGTTCTGGGACAAGGTCAGTGGGTTCCAAAGACAGCCATCGCGGCTCCGAAACCCTTCTCAGGTGATAAGAAGGGTGAGGACCTCAACACTTGGTTGAAGTTGGTCCCAGTCTATGTTTGGTGCAAGATGACTCAGCCTCACGAGGAGGTGTTAGTCGCTGCGTCCTTCTTAGAAGGGACAACAGCCAGATGGTTGAGTGGGCAAGTGCAGTTAGAGGGCTACAGTCATGACCTCCGCGCCTGGGCAGCCACCAAGAAATTGGAGGATTTTCTCAGGTTAGTAAAGGTGGCATGACCCACAAGAGGCCCAAAGGGCCATTGATGGGATTCTGACTCCGACTTCTAGAAAGTTCAGGTCGGTAAGAGATGCGATCGAAGCCGTTGAATGGCTGATCTGTGTCCCTGGCGTGCGCTACGACCCGCAAGTCTTGCTGGTCATTTATCTGAGGTGTCTCCCTACGAAGATTAGAACTCAGTTGGCTAGCGAGGCGATGATCACCATGCACACCTTTGCCTCGTTTAGCAAGAAGGCTTTAGATCTTGAGGCCAAGATTGGCCACGGACATGCCCCACCGACGGATGATAGGAAAAAGACACTGCCTTCTGACTAGAAGTCGAAAGGTCGTATTATGTTCGTCGACAACGATGGTTCAACCATCGAGTTGGACGTCGAACCCCAGTCAGAAGTGGGTGCAGAGGCTGGCAGCGATACTTCAGGGGGTGGAGTAGTCGCGCCACTACAACAAAAAGGTAAAGGGACCGGTAGACGTCCTAGAGGATCCCGGTCGAAGAGTCAAACAGACCCCAACGCTCCTCCATGGGAGAAAGCGGGTCTATCTGAGGACGTGTGGAGAGACCGGTGGGCCCGGCAAGCTTGTATTAAGTGTGGTCAGTATGGTCATAGTCAGTACAAGTGCCATAACAAGAAGGTCACCGAGAAGATCCCGCCTACTATGGGGCAGGCGGTAGGATCCTCCACTCCCGTAGGAAGCAATATTGCTAGTACTTCTGGCACGATCGGACCTCGGTGGTGGATACACCCTCACCTCCGCGAGAGATGGCCCAAGCTACTGACTCTTCACTCGTCCCACAAGCACATTCAGACCCATTGACCCTCTGTTCGATGAATGTGTTTGAATCCTTAGAGGAGCTAGAGGATGAATGGTCTAGATCGGACCCACTAGCTTCTTGGACGGCATTAGTAAAAACCCCTAGGAGTGAAATGTTTGTCAGCGAGGTAGTCATTGGCGGCCGCAAGGCCGGGGCCTATTACGACATTTGCTCGACTAGAAATTTTATTAGCCATGCGTGCGTTGAGAGGCTGCGCTTACAGGGGCAAGTGCAGCGCCTGAGTCGACCTGTGGAGTCGACCTGCGCCAACAAACAGCACATGGTAGTCCACGACTACCTAAAAGACATAGAGTGTCTTTTCCCGTACGCGGGAGGGGAACTGAGACATCATGTCTCGTTCCTGGTTAGCGACGAGCTCCCCATGGACATGTTATTGGGTATGTACTACCTCTCCGTGGCACAGCCCCAGTTTGACTGGGACTGGAAGGTGGTCAAACACACTTTGCCAAACGGGGGAACCGCCAGATTGCATAAGTTCAAGGCTAGTAGTCTGATCGATTCCCACGGATGCTTGTGTGCGGTCGCGTTCTACAACTATTATAAGCAAAATCCGAAGGAGGGTATGTGTCTAGTTTACGTCTCTGCTGCAGGCGAGCCGGTGAAAATGCCGCCAGAGGAAGAGGGAGTAGTTGCCAAGTACCCTGATTTATTTGAGGAGCCAAAAGGGGTTGTTGAGAGGGAGGTCGTCCACGCTATAGAGATTATCCCAAGGGCTAGCATCCCGAAAGGTAGGATCTATATGATGTCTCCGGGCGAGCTTGATGAGCTTCGCCGCCAACTCAAGGAACTCATAGAGAAGGGTTGGATCCGACCGAGTGTCTCTCCATATGGTTCTCCAGTCTTATTCCTACCGAAGAAGGGAGGCACTCTCAGGATGTGCATTGAATGCCATCACCGTTAAGAACCGAGAGCCCCTACTGCGCATCGATGACTTGTTGGACCGAATGCAAGGGTGCTGGTACTTCAGTAAGAGAGATCTGAAGTCCGGGTACCATCGGGTTGCAATTCGCCATGAGGATCAACACAAAACCGCTTTTCAGACCAGGTATGGTCTGTACGAGTTTGTGGTGATGCCTTTTGGCCTTTGCAATGCTCTTGGCACCTTTCAGCACGCGATGAACAGGATCTTTCATGACTACGTGGACAAGTTCGTCATCGTGTACCTCGATGACATACTTATCTTCGGTAGGACTGTCGAGGAGCATGTGGCACATTTAGACGAAGTCCTTAGTCTCCTTCGGCAGCACAAGTTTAAGATCAACGAGGAGAAGTGCGAGTTTGGCCGTACCCGTATCTTGTACTTGGGTCATGAGATTTCCACGGAGGGATTGAAGCCCGATGACGCGAAGGTGGCCAACATTCGTGATTTGCCGCGTCCTCAGTCCGTGACTGAGATGAGATCGTTCTTAGGGATGACCGACTACTATAGGACGTTTGTGAAGAACTATAGCATAGTGGCCGCCCCTTTGACCGATCTGATCCGCCTTGACACCCCATGGGAGTGGACAGATGAGTGTGAGGCTGCTTTCAGACATCTGAAGCATGCACTAACGCACTATGAAGTCTTGAAGCTACCCGATTCTGACAAGCCATTTATAGTAACCACGGATGCTAGCCAATATGGCATTGGCGCCGTGCTTGCGCAACAGGAGGGGCCAAAGTTGAGGCCGGTAGAGTACATGTCCAAGAAGATGCCGTATCAGAAGTTGGCTAAGTCCACCAACGAGAAGGAACTCTATGTGGTATTCAAGGCGCTGACCCATTGGAGACACTATCTCCTTGGGAGGTTCTTCATCCTCGGGACTGATCATCAGACCTTGAGATGAATGAGAACTCAGCCTATACTCTCTGACGCATTGAAGCATTGGATCGAGGTCATTGAGCAGTATGACTTCGAGCCTCGGTACATCAAGGGCGAGTACAACAAGGTTGCTGATGCCTTGTCGCGTAGACCTGATTTCTCAGGTGCGCTGATTACTGAGTTTCGATCTTACGGGCGATGTTACTCAATCTTTGGTGGAAGCCTATCGAGAGGACCAATTCATGTCTGAGATCATTCGCAGACTCGAGGCGAAGGATAAACAGACTTCAGCCGAGTTCGAGTTGGTCAATGGCTTACTGTTCCTCGAGAAGGAAGGGAATAAACGTCTGTGTGTCCCTAGTAGAGAGTCTTTGCGTAGTTTGTTTTTAGGTGAGTGTCACGACGCCACCAGACATTTTTGGTACAAAAAGACCGCAGCCAATTTGCTGCAAAGATTTTGGTGGCCCACAATCTTAAAAGATGCCAAGCTATACGTGGAGACTTGTCAAGTTTGCCAACGAGACGAGCCCCGTACTCAGGCTCCTGTTGGGCTGCTCAAGCCCCTTCCCATTCCGGAAAGGCCGGGTGAAAGCTTGTCCATGGACTTCATGGATACGCTGGTCACCAGCAAGAGTGGAATGAGGCAAATCTTTGTCATCGTGGATAGGTTTAGATAGTTTGCTAGATTAATAGCTATGCCAGAAACAGCGAAGACCGAGTATGTGATCAAGCTGTTTAAAGAGAATTGGGTTAGGGATTTTGGACTGCCGAAGTCGATAGTTAGTAACAGGGACGTCAGATTCACAAGTGAACTGTGGAAGGTCGCTGCAGCTGAATAGGGAACTCAACTGCAGATGACTTCTGGAAATCATCGAGAAGCTAACGGCCAGGCTGAACAGATGAACCGCGCTGTGCAACACCTGTTGAGGCATTACATCAAGCCCAACCAGGTGGACTGGGACGAGAAGCTTGCTCTTGTCGCCAGTCTGTATAATAACGCTGTACACAGCGCTACTGGAGTGAGTCCTAACAGTCTACATCTAACCTTTAGGCCTAGACTGCCTTTAGACTTCCTACTCCCTGACAACCAGCCAACTGCTGCACCGGGCACTTTGGAGTTCGCATATCGTTACGAACAGAAAATGCAGGAGGCTGTAGAGCACATGCAGAAGGCGCAGACAGCAAGGATAGAGTCTGAGAACAAACACCGCCGCCCTTCTACATTTCAGGTTGGGGACAGAGTCTGGGTCAAATCTTCAGAACTGGGACAAGAGTTCGGGATATCCCATAAACTCATGCCTCAGTACTTTCGGCCTTGGGAAGTATTAGACGTAGTGGGGACAGATCCTGATGGTCCATCTTATGTCATCCGTATCCCTGGTCACCTCAGAACTTACCCAGTCTTTCACGCCTCTAAGCTCGCTGCGTTCAAGGAAACTGATCACTTTCCCTCTGGACGTTCAATGCTGCCCCCAACCATGGACGGAGAAGTTGACATTGATGACATCGTTGACCACAGGGAGATGCCTGTACAGAAGCCTCCGGGAAGGGGACGTCCTCCAAAACCGAAGCTGCAGTTCCGTGTCCACTTCAGACATCACACAGATCCGAAGGAGGACTGCTGGTTTACTCGGGAGGAATTGATGCAGACCGCTCCTCAAATCGTTGCCCGCTATGAGAAGGATGTATTGAAAGGAAACTGCCAGATGGCTGCAGATTGATCTTCTCAGAGGACTAACGAAGCTATGGAGGAGGGAATGCGAGGCTACGCCCGCTTAGCCCCTACTGGGCCCTATTTGCAGCATGGTCGGCCGCCCTAAGTGAAGGCAGGCTCGACGGGCCCTGAGGGCCTCAATTTCAGGCCACCCCGCAAATGTGGAAATTCAGACAGTTGTGCTGCGCCAGTTGGTTAAAGGCGCCCAGGCCCAGGCCACATTTTGCAAATGTATCTGAGTGGTAACCTGGGCCGAACGCGTGCAAGGCCGTAAGCAGGCCAAGGGCAGTTGGGCACATGCAACCACCAGACCCTGGACCTACGCGTGAGGTCTGGGCCTCTTCCTACCGGGGCCTACCGGAAGCTTCTTGTGAAAGGCCAGACGCAGCCTGGGCAGTACACGGGCAGGCCACTTCCATATAGCAATGGGCCTGCCTCCGCATTTGGCATTCGGGCGCTGGCTGCTTCCGCGCAAGCGCTGCTGCGCTGCTGGCTGGCACTCACGCGCTCACGGGCGAGCGAGAGAGAAGGGGGCGCGCAGCCATAGCCGGGCTGCAGGGGCGCGCAGTAGCTAGATGGGGCGCATGAGTGGTCCTTGGGTGCATACGGCATGCTGTGGAGAGGATCGGGGTTGTGAGTGATGCGACGAGCATACCTGGTACTTGACGCGACGGCTTGGGCCGAGATCTGCTCGTACTTGGGAAGAGCTGTTGACGACAACATCTGCGTTGTAGCATAGGCGAGATAGGATCTGCCACTTGTAGACTGGACGCAGGGCGCCAGATAGGTGATACGACATTGGTTTGTGGTTGATGATGATGGAACAATGTCAGCATTGTCAATTTTGAGCTCGTGTTGCAATCTTATTTGGTGAAACTCTTGGCGCATATCTGCTTTTGGTTCGAGGTCACGACTATCTGGACTGCATGTTGCTTGTTGAGGTTCGCTATTGCTCATCTTCCTTGCACCTTCAAATCCTAGGAAGATTTTCATGACCGGCTGGTCTGGACCGGCCGGTCACCCAGGCGTGATGCCCGGGGGAGTCTGACGCCCGGGATACCCAGGCATGGGGAAAAAAAAATAAAAATGGCGGTGGTTTTTTTCCGCGCTTTCCGAGAGGAGCCCAAATCCGGGCTCTTTCTTGTTTTTGAGACTTGGCTGTCAAGGGGGGGGAAGGGGAGTATAAATGAATTTTGAAGGGGCTAAAGGGGTTTAAAGGGGGGTGCCTTAATGCGATTTTTTCATTTTTTTTAAATTGTTTTTTATTTTTATTTTTATCTTCAGTTCGGTGAGGAATTCGGATGTGACCCTCAGCCAAAAGTTGTTTGTATTGCAATTCTACACAACATTTTTTTTTTCCAGATTCTTTTGGAGTTTTTTTTTTTTTTGTTTTTTTTTTTTTGCGCAGGGGCTGCCCGGGCGCGTGCCTGGGGGTCATGCCCGGCCGGTCACCCGGTCGCCAAACCGGGCGTGACATCGGGGCCCGGGCGCCCGGGATGTCTCCCTAGTGGAAATCCACATTATGTACTCGTACGATAAAAGGGGAGGCTGGCCACCTCACATTAAGACCGGTGCTGGGAGCATTACCCAGTGTTCGCTTGTAACTGACCAACTGCACCTAAAACCATTCTATTTGCAGCTACCTAATAAGAAACGCAAAGGGTAACCAGAATCAAAATTTCTCATGGAAGGTTGTATTGTTTTCCAACCCCAGATTGATATGATTTAAGCAATGTCGAAAAATCTCACGAATTCACACTGCTTATCATGGCATCGCAGGTTCAGACTTCAGTGCACAGTGTCACGCATGAGATGCAAGTGCACACGGCTTGAGCACTCACCGGCAATTGTTTGAAAAACCGAAGTCTTATTCATGAAGGTCTCGTGCATATACGGATATGCGGGGCTGCCCCACTCAACCGGTAGGTAACGGTTGCTCTCTCTCTCTCCCTCTCTCTCAGGCCTCTCTCATCCTTTCTCATGACTTCTTCCTGGATCTCACTCTTGGCTCCCACACACTCAAGCTCTACAGATGGACAGCTATGGACCCGGAGGCCGTTGACTAAGATGCCCTCTGTCATCCTTTTTAACGACTTCCTCCCGAATCTCACTCTTGCCTCCCACACACTCAAGCTCTACAGCTGGACAGCTATGGAGCCGGGGGGCCGTTGACTAACGTACTAGACAGCCTCGCAGCCTCACTCGATGCTTGACCGCACAAGACAGCAGCAGCGCTTGTGCAACAGGCGGGAATGCAAATTGGGTTGTCGCCTGGCCGCCATTTGACCAAGACCAGCACAGCGCTTCCCCGACAGCCTCAAATGCAAATTGTGTTGTTACCTGGCTGCCGCTGGACTTTTGTACCCGCTGCAGTTCCCAGTCTTTGACTTTTTGGACCGGTTCTGGCCTGCAGTTCCCAGCCTTTGACTTTCTGGACCTGTTCCAGGTCCTTCACTTGCCTGCTGCGGCTGGTTTTTCGGGCCTCCCCACACCACTGTCGAAACGAAAAAAGGACCAATGCATCTTCCTCAGAAAGTGGTAAGATGCATCTGTTGCTGTTCATATAGTGGTCTTATCTGCGGGAAGTTGCATTTGTTCTTTTTTCGTTTCGACAGTGGTGTGGTGAGGCCCTTCCATGTATACGAAGGTACCAGACTTTCCTGGCACTGAGCTGCTGACTTGAACAGGAGTAATAGGCCTAACGAAACGACAAGCTGACTGGCCTACCGGATTCTAACATAATGACCTAGGACCTGCGTAGTACGGACAGGCCTACCTTCTGGGACTATCGTGCATGGGACACTGGGACTCTTGGACTTTGGAACTTTGGTATGCTGGGATTCTGGTATTCTGGTACTTTGGGACTTCGAAACTTTGGGGCTTGGGACTCTGGGACTTGAATGCTGAGATGTATGGTATGAAATCCTTTCACTCCCACCGGCCTAGACTCGAGGTCCTCCGAGAACTACTGATCTCTGATGGGACACTAGAACTCTTTGACTTTGAGACTTTGGGATGAGGGGACCAGGATTCTGGGACTTTGGGATGCTGGGGCTCTGGGACTGGGACGCTGGGACTTGCAAATTCCTCCTCTCCCAAACCCAACAACACAGCGCCCAAACCCAACAACACAGTCCTGTGGAAGCTCTCATGCTGAGCTGCGAAATAGCAGCAGTGCACTCCTCAACTTCGTTTCCCAAAAAAAAAAAAAAAAAAAAAAAAAAACTTTGTATCCCAACCCCAGCTTTGGCTGGGCTTCGATGAAGAATATGACCTCGCCCAAAATAGTGCAGCAGGGCTCCAACAACGGACGGGCAGAGTTTCCCCAGCAGCCCGAAACAAGAAAAGGCCGCAAACCCATTTCCTACCCGCCTCATCTACTCACGGACTAGACCCTGGACGGACTCTTTGGCAAGGCAAAAGGAAAAGGCCGAATGGCCTAGAGACTGCAACATAAAGACTACTAAAGACAGATCTAGGGGTCAAGCCCCATAGGTCTCAAAATTAACAAACAAAACATACAAGTTGCAGGTCATGGGATTAAGTCCTGCAACGCTCAAAACAAGAAAGTAAACTACAAAGCTGAACACTTAGTGTACAGGCCCACTGGGAAACTGTGATTTATTGCAGGGCAAGGATGGCCGGCCACTATCGTCGGTTGAAGACTGATATTTCATTGGCGCGGTCAATCTGACACCGCCGGTCCTCCACTGGGAAACTGTGATTTATTGCAGGGCATGGATGACTGGCCACTACCGTGGGTCGAAGACTGAGCCTTCATTAGTGCGTTCAATCTGACACTGCCTATCCTGCTGACCCATGCTGTCAGCCACAATCTGCAACGCATGAGATTGCTAAACTCAGCCTGTAGGCACCTGGAAAGACAGCACCTAAGCTACCCCTGACCGGCCGTCTGGAAAGACTCTGTGCGGGGTTTGCCAGCATCCTCCCTGAGGTATCTTAGGGACCCCCGCACTGCACTGGGATGGGCAATCCTTAAAAGCAGGGGTATCCCAGCAAAAAAATAAATAAATAAAAATCCAAAAAATCCGAAAAAGTGCACAAAAAATAACCGAACAACTTTTGCCTCGGTCACATCGAAATTCGTTACCAGATTTAAAATAAAAAAGGATTTTTTTTATTTATTATTTTTTGGGTCCGGTGGTAAGTGGTCCGGGACTACTCTGGTCGCCTAGCTAATAAGTAACTATAATTAGTCCATTGATTACCTAATGAATCCATCAATCCATCAATCCATCAATCAATCAATCAATCAATCAATCAATCGATCGATTCTCCTAATCGTCAGTCATGTCTGAGAGTCCTGATTCACTCTTGCAGCTCCGATACCATCTGATACATGCTTGGTGAAAGTCGGGCGATGTAAATGGAGCCAAGGATCAGCAAAGTGATGATAAGGACTCAAATGGACAATTCAGCATCAGCGAAGCATGAACAAGCAATGTACATTCATATACATACAAAAATAGCACAATGTAGCGCAGCGGAAGACTCAAAGATATAACCTGACGTGTCAGACACTGACGCGACTCAACCCATCACACACCACACATGTGAGAGAGAAGGGAGGGACCACACATGTGGAAGAAAGGTCCCTCCTTGGACATGCACATGGGGAGATACCACGGCGGAGGTGAGGGAGGAGGAGCAAGATGAAGATGGAGATGAGGGAGAAGACCAAGATTGCGATAGTGAAGTCCAAAAATAGCCTCCCTGCCGAATGTCCAATCAATGTCTGCTGCTATACTGTCGAGTCAGATCCTGGGCCTCATAGCCCGATGCAACCTCTGCCCGTAACCTCTCTCTCTCTCTCTCTCTCTCTCTCTCTCTCTCTCTCTCTCTCAGAGGAAGAAGAAGAAGAACCAGAAGAAGTGGAAGGTGAGAACAGGAGGACGAAGAAGATGTCGTCCTCTCCGCTGTCTCACCTGCAGGTAACAGCCGCCATGTACTAATGAGCGTTGTGCTCCTCTGTACCGCAGGCCGCTGGCGCAGATACCAGCTATGGAACACAGGTAAGCTGCTCGCTCCTCACAGGTATGGCCACCGCCTCCCAACCCCTCTCTACCTCTACCTATGCCTCTCCCTCTAGTCCTAACGCAGCGCTGTATCGCGCGCTGCTCCAGCAGCGTGTTGCCTAGGAAGTGAGTTACGCGAACTGTCTGTCCAGGAGCTGGGCTGGCCCAGCTATATTGCGCTGGGCCTGGGTGCAAGGCCCACGATCTGCAATCTGGGCCTTGGGATTGTGAGTCCGATCGACGGTCCAGGTTGCAGGGAAAAGTCCTGCTACTGGTCCGGGCCTGAAAACGGCCTGCCTGGGTCCCTACCGGACGTCCAGGCCTCCCTGCTGCTGCAGCAGGGAAATGTCTGCTACCGGACAAAACTGAACCTGGCCCAAAAGGGCCCAGTCGCGAACCTGCCTGAACGAGGCCCGAATCGTGGTGCAGGTCCGACCAGACCAATGTTCGCACATCTGCAAGTCCGAAACGAAGTCCTGCACGCAGATGCGAGGGTCTAGGCCCTCGGCAGCATTACGGGGCCCCCGCGCAGCAGCAGAAGTGCCCGCCCTAAGTGAAGGCGGGCCTGAAAATGATGAGATGGGCCTTACTGTCAAATTCGTAATGGGGGCCGAAGCAGTTATCACACGCCAGTTGGTTGGTTATCTGGCCCTCACGGCATGCAGACCCGAACCCAGTTTTGCAGCTTCAACTCACGCGCAGTTGGGGCCCAACCGAATGAGGCCCAGTGCCTGCGGACGAAGCTGCGCCCAGCTGGGCCTACCGGAAGCATCCGGATAGGGCCCAGTCTGCCAAAGGCAGAGAGGCTCTTCCCATATAGGAAAGAGCCCGGGCAGAAGCAGGCATTCGCAAGCTGCGGCAGCGCTGCTGGTTTACGCGCTGACTGGCTGGCGCTGCGCTGCGCTGGTGTGCCCGTGCACGTGCGGTCGTGCGAGGCTGAGGGCACTGCTGAGGGCAGCGCCATAGCCCAGCCCTCATAGCTGGCTGGTGCTTGGAAGAAGAATGTGGCGCAGGGTTGGTCTTGGTGTATGGGCACGGGA
>BFEA01000960.1:118981-130608 GCA_003427395.1 Chara braunii | reverse complement strand
CTCTCTCTCTCTCTCTCTCTCTCTCTTACACACACACACACCTACCTTTTTTTTTATAATGCAAAACTCATAACTGTCAGAGAGTGGTGTTTATCGTGATTTGAAGAAAAGAAGTGCAATACGACAAAGCAGAGAGGAGAACGAATCAGAGGAAGCCAGGAGGGAGAAGGAGGAGGAGGAGGAGGAGGAAGAGAATGCAGAAGAAGAGAGAGGAAAAAAAAGACGATGAGGAAGAGGAAGAGGAGGAAGACGAGGACGAGGAGGAAGAGAATGCAGAAGAAGAGAGAGAGAAAAAAAAGACGACGAGGAAGAGGAAGAGGAGGAGGAGGATGAAGAAGAAGAAGAAGAAGAAGAAGAAGAAGAAGAAGAAGACAATAAAAAGGACGAAGAAGGAAAAGGAGAAGCTGGGTCGAAGTCCCTCACCTCTTCTCTTCACCTGCATCATGATGCCTTGTATGCATCCTTCTCGTCCTTGCAAAAAATAATGGCAACGAATGTCGGAGTCTGAGATCCCCTTACTCCAACAGTAGAAAGATCTCGCCTTTCTCTCTCTCTCTCTCTCTCTCTCTCTCTCTCTCTCTCTCTCTCTCTCTCTCTCTCTCTCTCTCTCATTCTTTGTGTGTGTGTGTGCACCCAGATGAACTGGTGGTTATGGCTGTGCAGGGATTTTCAACGCACCACGTAGCTAAGTATTATATATCTCTCTCCTTCTACCGCCATAGCCAGATTCAGCGATGAGGTTCACGTCCATTCTAAACGTATCGGGACCTGATCATGGTTAGATACATCCAGGTATATGGTATCCCCCTCCCTGCTGGGGCCCTCTTGGTCCGCCATAGCCAAACTTTAAGGTAAGTCTTCCTCTCTGCTCTCTCCTCTCCTCCCTCCTCTCTCCTCTCCTCCCTCCCCTCTCCTCTCCTCCCTCCTCCTATCTTCATGATCGCCTAACGTGGGCTTCCCACTGTTTCTCCCTCCATAGCTGCCGTCTCTACCCGAATGGAGACCCCGGTCATCATTATCGCCGTCTCTAGACTCAAAATTGGCCTACATACATTAACAATGGCCGGCCGTTCTATTCTTTTGACGACGGTAGGCACCCAACCATCTTCTTCTCCTCCATAGCGATTGAGCTCTCTCTTCCATAGCCACCCTCAGCTCCTCCTTGCTCATCTAGCAGCTCTACCTCTGCCTACCTACCCCACCTCAGCTCCTGCTTGTTCACCCAGTAGCTCCGCCTGTTAACCTCTTCGCGCATGAATCTGATCTTTCGTGTCCTGCAGATACATTTCCAGTGTACTGTCGTGGAGCTCCGCCTGTTTACCCTCCTCGCAGACAGACCGAGCATGTTGGATGTATTTGCACCGCAGATCCGTCCAGATAGCCGCGAGCCCGATAACTCCGGGGCCCAAGTCCCACTACCGTCTTCCCCCGAACACAACGCACCCTTATTTTGGCTGTATCTGGCCGGAAATATAGCTTTTATACATTCATTTTTAGGCTGCGTTATGTTCGAGGGAAGACGGTAGCGTCTTTGAGTTACCTCAACGCCCGAATGTGGATGAGTTTGTGGAGATGTGCAGAAATTACGTTGAGTTTCCCCAAAGCCACATCTCCACAAACACGTCCAGATTCAGGCGTTGAGGAAAAGCAACCCTGCTAGTGGGACTTGGCCCCCGGCCTCGTTTCAGTAGGAGACAGGGGGCCTCGCCACACCACTCTCGAATCTCGAAAATGTTCGAGGGCTGTCAGGATATTTCGAGAGGCCCTTCGCCACATAGCACACTAGACCGGCCTCTAGAAAATTCCTATCAAAAGTGGATGCTATCCGCGGCCCGAGAAAAAGGCCTGACAACTCTCGAAATGGACGTCGAACGCGAGCGTGGACGGGCGGTATCACGAAAACTCCAATGCTGCAGGCTGGGCGAAAACATCGTTTCGAGAATGCACTCGAAAACCCCTTTCTGACAGCTCTTGAACAGTTCCTAGTTTTTTTTTCGAGCGATGCTGTGTGGCGTTGCCCGACTCACGAATTTTTTAGATTCGAGAGTGGTGTGGCGAGGCCCAGGGACCCGATTCGCGCGGACAGACTGAACTTTTTTCTTTTTTTTTTTCTCCGTACCTCCGAGCCTATTTTTGACAAGTTCTGGTCTACTTCCCAACTTTCAGGAGGCCGAGCCCGTCGTTGATCGCCGTCGATAAATCTTGATCGGCGGCCATGGTTTCTTTTCGGCCTCCTGAAAGGTCCGAGGCCGAGTATTTTCGAACCAACAAAGGTACCACAGGCGGACGGACTGAACACTTCGAAACTTCGAAAGTATTACTCTCGAAACCCGATCGAGAGTTGTCAGAAGGCACTCTATAATGCAACTCTCGAAACGTCGAGAGTCCCCCGCCTGCAAAAACGGAATTTGCAAGTGTCCTCGGGAGTTGCCCGCCGACAGGCTCGTTTTTCGAGAGTGGACCTTCTGTCCCAGCGGCCAGACTTCGTCCCATAGTGCAGTGGTGCAACTCTTCTGTCGAGTAGGACGACGCCCAGGGTTTCGAGAGTTCACCTAGTGTAATAGGTTATAGAGTAAGTGCAGCGAAGGCGGGTATTTCTCGAGTCTCGCCTCTCTTACAATGCTAGTCGAACTCTCGAAATATTTCGAGAGTCTAGAGTAATGCAGCGATTTTTTGTTGCCACACGGCACACGAAACGAAAACGAAACGAGTGCATTTGCCCACCAAAGGTTGCAAAATACACTAGTTACTATTTATAGCAAACCGATGAACCTGGCCATTTTCTGAGGAAAGATACATTCGTTTCGTTTTTCGTTTCGTGTGCCCTCGCAACGATGAAGAGCGCAGCGAAATGCGATACTGAATGTGAATTGCAGAAATCCGTGAGCCATCGATACCTTGAACGCACGCGGCGCCCAAGGCTTTTGCCGACAGCACGCCCGCCTAAGCATCATTGGATTAAAACAAAAAAAAATCAAGTCCATACATTATGAATTGTTTTAATTTTTGTTTTCCTTTGGGCGGGAAAGGTCTATTCAACTGGGAATAGGGTCGGGCATCCCTTATATTTTTGTGTCGGGAATCGGGTTTGACATCCCCTACAAAAAGTTCCGCAATCCTCATTTGGGGCGAGACATCACGGGTCAAGCCCGAAAACTGGACCGCTACAAACCACAAACCCTAGACACAAAGTAAACATCATAATCCCAGCCCAGAACTACCATCCCTTCATCTAAGGGCATACTCACACGAGGACTAAAAGTCTCAAAATTTTGGGGCATTTGGTTGAACTTCGGGTTTTTTTAGGTATTTGGTCCCCGTGTGGTCACACGGGAGAACCTCGTCCAGAAAAGACGAAGTCGCGACCCTGACACTTTGCATTTAGGGCAAGTGCACCCGGTCCTACGAGGGAGTACCAAACGAAAAGATGAATTTTTTTAATTTTATTTTTTCACACTAGTATAACGCTTGGGCCTTATCTACAATGTTAATGTTACTGGTCGCACTTTCAGTTGTTTGGCGGACTGTCTTCTTCGTCTAAGATTCTGTTCAATTCGCAAACATAGAAAAAAAAAAAAAAACGAAAGGTAATTTGAGACCACCTCCGGAGATGGTCTCAAAATGGGTACGCCCGCGGCCCCACAGGCCGCTGACAGAAGGGTCACCGTTTGAGGCATTTAAGTAGCGAGCCTCTCTAGTGTGACCCGAAAAATGACTCAAATTTTGGGATTTTGGATCTTTTGGTCCTCGTGAGAGTATGTCCTAAGAGTTCTGATGAAAAACAAAATTTAACAAATTCCTTATCTAAAACAAAATTTCAGCAAACCCTAAACAACGCTATCCCCTGCCACCTTATGCGGCTAAAAAAACCCATTTGCATAGCTATAAAAAACCAAACAAACTAATAATACTCTACCATCATGAAATCCCAAGAAAATAAATAACGAATTTCTAATATAAAACAAAATGTAAACAAACCCTAAACAACGTTATTCCCTATCGCCTAATGCGGCGAAAAAAAGTCCAAACCAAATAAAACACTATATAAAAACAAACAGTCTAATAATGCTCTATCATCATGAAATCCTAAGAGGATCCTACAAACACAACAAACCCTATAATTCAACCGATTGTTTTTGCCCGAGATTTCTGCGAAGTTCTTCGCTCGGTGCCAACATTCAACTCTTTTTTTCTTGATACTCACACGACAACTAGGGAAATCCTACTTAGTCATCCCTCCATCCGTTCCTTTTAGGGTTAAATTTTGATCGTATAAATCTTCAAACTTCCTCATCACCATTTTTACCTTCCCTTTTTCATTTTTTTTTCATCCATCCCACTCGAACAATGAAACGTCATCAACTAATTTGATCCATTTGACCAACTGCACATATTTCCCTAGACTTGTCAGAAACTTCGACTCGTAGAAGACACAAACGATGCAGGCAATCGGGGTCTACTCGATTTTCCCATAGGGATGCCCTCCCTCTGTCTGATCAGCCTATCCGGAGCCCAAAGTTATGTGTTCTCCACATCGAACTCCACCATATGTCTCATTGACTCGAAGCTAACTTGCAAACAACCTTCTTCTCCTTTCTTCTTCCGAACGAGGCTCCCTTCCCTCCCGTTCTCACTGACACAAACTCTTTCCCACTCTTCTCAAACTGATATAGCATCCAATCTATTATCAAGCTGATGGATTCATAAGACAACTTCCTGAACATTTTTTTAATATCGTAAGTTACCCCTACAAGTTCCTCTTGTCTCTTCCCGTCCTCCGATTTACACACCTCATCCAGTTTTTTCTTCAACAAACTTGTGGACTTCAAATTAAATTTACAATTTTTTGGCAGAGAAAACATAACAAAATTAAGTGCTTTGGTAACCCTCTAATTCGCAGTTTTCGCTGGTCCAGAGAACGAGTAAGATACCAGTCAGAACTTTGTAGGATCTTTGTGCTCTGGTAGCACGTAAGCCTTCCCCATTCCCTTGATTGTCTCATTTCCCCACTGACCCGAAACCCCTATTTTTGTAATATTTCTTTGCTTTCACAATTTTTTCCTCACTTCTCCATATTGCAACTAAGACAACCATTTTGTCAAAACGGACATATTATATTTTTTGAATGAAATTAAAATTGGCTTTTTGGGACGAAATCCAGTCCAAATTTTTGACTCATGGGGGTCTGGCGTCCTAAGAACGTTGGAACCGGGGACCCAAAAATTTAGACCGGATTTCGGCCCAAAAATTCAATTTTAATTTCGTTCAAAAAATATAATATGTCCGTTTTGACGAAATGGTTGTTCTAAGGCCTTATTTCCCCAAAAGACACTATTAATTCCTCCCTCATACAACATAGGGCACATTGCCAAAGTTTTCGCAGGGTTCTTATCGAAAGGTATAAAACACCACCACGCTATCCCGCCTTTTATTTACCTCTTCAACCACATCGATCAGTCCTTCATCTTCATTTTAGTCTTCCTCATGCACCATCTTGCTTCATGCAACGTCCACATGACAGAAAGCCCGAGTTCAACAATTTCGTCATTCAATTCTCTGCATAGTCTCACTGCTTCTTTCACACTGTCAAGCATATGCACTATATTCTTTAAATTCAACAATCTTTCATCCACGTCCTTCCGGCTATGAAGACGAAAAACCATGTGCCCTCCTTGTATGGGGAGGTCAAGGCCTATAGAACAGCAGACCGATGTCATCTGGCGAGCAAAGCGTCGATGGTTATGGAGAAGATTAATGATCGTCTGTTTTTTTCTCCAGACCAATCGAAGTTTCTAACATCGTAGTTTCGTCACGGTAATGAAAGAGTCAGACAAGGAATCAATTTTTTTTGTCATTCTAACACGAATCTCTGCCCTGGATACTCTTTGGTCATATCTCACCCCAACAACAATTGTTCTCCTCATACTAACCTGAAACCTTCTCTTCACCACCCCATTTATAATATTCTTTAAGGTCTTCCTCGTACTCTTCTTGGAGAAGTTGTTAATGTTACTAAGCAATTTTGCCAGTTCGTCGAGAGGTAAGGACTCAAGATTTTTTCCTAGACCACGGACACTTAAATAGCTAATGGATGAACTTTTTCAAATTCGGATCGCTTGGATGTCTTTCGCAAATCCTTACTAAACGCACTTGACCCCCTTTCTCCAACTCACCCTTCACTTGCGTCAACCTCAATTTTCTTCCCTGTATCGTGACTTTAGACTTCCTGAACCTCCTCCTTATCAGACTCCAATTTCTAGTTCAAATTCTTCTTCGACATGACGTAACGACACTGTCCTTCTTCCCCCTGATCCTTTCAATAACCTCAATAAGCTTCCCTTCAACTTTCCTATCCCTTCCGTAAAACCTTACCACCTTCTCGATTTCAAAGTACTTCTCCCGCTTTCTCTTCTTTTCCTTTCTTCTCTTCCTTTTTTTCTTCCTATTTTTTTCATCCCTCCACCTGTTAACATTAAGCACAGGACACCATCGCCTTATCATTCGTTTTTTTAGACCCTCCAACTCGCTTTTCTTAGCAATCGCTAGGGGTATAGCCACATAGGACTCCCATCCCCACTTTCGAAGCCACAAATACAATCTATTCCTATGCCCATTATCCACAGGAATCATTCGTGTTAAGTGTTCCGATCAATAATCTTTTAAAGACCGCGTTCATTTTCCTACGTAAATTAACTTACACCGGGGATCCATCAGGGCATAAACACGTGAGTTGGGATCGTCTCATTTGTTTCGGTGGTGTTCAAATACATCCCAAAGACATTCCACGAAGTTGCTCTCGTACTTTATCTCATTCTAAAAAAACAGAAGGAACAAAGCATGTTGTAAGATCCTTTTGACAAAGGCTAGAAGACTTATACTCTATAAATTCTAACAAAGTATTACACTTCGATATCAGTCTAGGGGTCCTTTATCTCCCCTTCATTTGGTCCTCCTCTGTTGTCTTACCTGAGGTCATACCTGAGTTTTTCCTTATTCGATAGCAATAGGTAACCCGAAGCTCTGAGAGGACATCGACCACATCATTTACCCCATAGAAGGGTAGGTCTGCACTTTCATACACAAGTTCCAATGTTCCTGGATAAAAGGAGCCTATCGCCTTGCGCACTCCCTTTCTGTAGGCTGTTTGTGTAGCGTATCTCTCTCCTATGGGAATGTCTTCCCATGGATCCTAACCTGTTTCTATCTTGGCAGCTTGTATTTCGTCTTTAGTCAGTCGTCCCCTGCCTTTCCTTGACCTTGCACTTAACGGGGTGCCTGCTTCATCTCGTCTACCTTGCTTTGAGGTAGTTTCAATAGGCAGACTATTAATGGTTGTCTCTGTTGACTCTTGTCGTTTCCTTTTATCCTTGAGAGGAGTAGCTTCCTCTTCCGCTTTGTCTTCTTTTTCGGAGCCCGACGGCGGTTGCACTGCCTTTCCTCTTTTCTTTCGGCCACTAATCGATGCTCCTTTCCTATTAGAGCCCGCAATCGACGAGAGTTTTTTTTTAATACGCCTCTTTTTGCTCGATAGGTAACTTCTTCATCTCTCACTGTCCCTTTTGCTCCTTTTCCTCCTTCGCACACTTCTTGTCCATCTCAACTCTCACAACTTTATCTTTGGCTGTTTTTTCTTCCTCCTCTCTTTTCCTCCTCCCATCCTCTTCCTGTTTCGCTTCTTCGACTTCCTTTTGCTGGTTGAGGAGTTACTTCGCAATTCTTCCAAGTGAACTCAAAGATTATTTGACAACGAAAAATTTTCCCAGAATTAAATAAACATTCTATAGTAAAATTACAATCTAAATTTTAAATTTTCATTCCATCTTAAAAAATGTCATTCCAATTTTAAAATTTTTCATTTTACTCGCAAACTTTCATTTCAAGAATAGGGTATCCCTTCTTATTTGGACTACATGCTAGAGATGAAATGAAAGTCTGGATGAGTTCATGAAATATTTTAATTGGACTGTCATTCTAAGTAAGTTGGAATGACAGTCCAATTAAAATACTTACTTAGATAAGTTCCCGTTTAATCCAATCTAAATTAGAAGACATTTGTTGTAGTAGAATGAAAATTTAATTAAAACATTTCATAAACTCGTCCAGACTTTCATTCCATCTTACACAAAGAGATGTAGTTGGAAGGAAAAATTCATATTTAGACGGGAACTTATCAAATAAAACTGAAAATTTTATAATTTGACGAACATTGGAATGATAATTTATAAATATGAAGGATTTTTTTTTTTATGGAATGTTTTTCAACTTTCATTTCTCGTGGGAATTTTTTTGTTGGAGCTCTCTGCTTAGTGTAGCCAATTCTAAAGGAATGTCTCTTCCGTATCTCCCTTGAAGTCTTAGACATTGACTCTTATAGTGGCCAAACTCTCTGTACTCATAACGTTTAACATGCCTTCCGCTTCCTCCTCCATCACTAAGATATCTTCTTCCATGGTTGTCAGATGACTAACCCCTGCACTCCTCGTATCTCCTATCACGCCTCTCATCCCATTCTCTGCCCCTTCTTGTCGCACTTCCACTGTCCCATCCAACGCTATCGTACCATCTTTGTCCATCACGTCTTCTGTGCGAGTCATCCCTTATGTAGCTCATATTGTATCGCCTCCTTGTTTCCTGTTATCTGTGTCACTGTGTGCTCAATGCTTATTTGTCGTTGTGGTTGCAATGGTCTCATATCTCTTCCTTCGCTTGATCAAATTCGGAAGAGAACTTGCTAAAAAATTGTCGAATAAGGTCAAGTAACTCTGGTACTTCGTCGGACCCATCACTACCGCCTAAATCCAAGTGACCCTCCTTCACTGGATGTAATGCTAGAAAATAGGTAGGTTAGAAGATCGGTGCTGATATCATACGATGATAACACATGGTGAGCCATGCAGCAAGTGTGTTCATACAACTTGAAAATGAACATAAACAAACAGTTTTAACCACAAACATCAAGCCCGTTTGGTGGGATTACTTTAAAGAATTAACATCATGATATTCGTCGTCAGTTCCCGCCATCTGACCAACTCACTCTATAACCACCATTCTCTCTGACAAAGACCAGGGTTGTCGCCAACCACACGAAGCGTCAATTGAGGGCAACCGCTAAAGGCTCACTACGAAAGAGAAAAAACATGTTGTCATATTCCTATTAATAGTAGTTGGAACCCTTAACTAGGTTGTCCCATTTTCAATTGGTCCTACCTGCACAATGTTGTACCATACTACTCCTTTGTCGCCCTACTACCCCTTAGCTGACCCAAAGAAGGACAACCAAAAGGATTAAAAAAAAAAAAAAAAAAAAAAAAAAAAAAAAAAAAAAAAAAAAAAAAAAAAAAATGTTGACAGAACGACCCTCAATTCAGGGAACTACTGGATTGTGTTATGACAAATCTACGCAAAACTCTTTGGAATATCTCGTTTGGGTAGGACTAACATCTTAAGTCGCGATTCAGCGTGATTACGCATTCCCCCACATGTCAACAAAAGTGGTCGTCTTGATTATGTGTATAGTGTCCGCTTCTGTTTTATACATGTATAAGAGGAAAAGTCCAGGAAAGACCTATAATTCAACTGATCATTTTTGTCCCATATTTCAGCGAAGTTCTTTGCATGATGTTTGACTTTTGTGCATGTCCGGAGTAATGGAGCGAGGTCCATAGCCTTCTTTATATCGTTTTTTTTTTTTTTTTTTTTTTTTAACTATTCATCGGTTCAATTTTAAACATTTGGACAATTTCTTGATTCATCCTAAGGCTTGTCATAGGGCATTGCCCCACGACTGCCAACATTTGTAAAACACAAGTGAATATTCTCTTATAACATAAAAGATTCACCGTAATGATTTTTGTCGTTTGTGCATGTCCAGAGTAATGAAGTGAGGGTCATAATCTTCTTTGTATCATTATTGTTTTAAAAATTCATACAATTTCTCAATTTATGCGTATCATCCTGATGACATACACACACTGCGACCCTAGAACCACGAAGTATGGGGATTTGGGAAAGAGACATCTGTGGTTTTAGGGACATCTGTGGTCACACTGCTTTGCTATTTCTAATAAGAGAAGATCGCAGTCTTGTGGAGAAATGAGGATTTAGTGCTTCAAATGGTCACACAACGCTACCCCTAAACTGTGCATATGTTTTATTTTGCTATGTTAATTTTTTGTTGCCTTCTGCACATTTTCATGCCGTGATAGCCGAATCGTGCAAAAAAACTTTTGAACGAATTTTGACAAATTACCGAAATAAATAAATAAATAAATAAACATTTGTGGTTACCCCTTGAGGTAACTACAAAATCCCATGCCTCATGGCTTCCCAAGTCGCTCACCCAAATCTTGCAAGAATTTTTGTGAACTAATTTCTATCAATTTTTATAAAAGAATCGGAAAAATAAATAAGCATTTACAATCATCTTTAGAGGTGACTGCAAAATCTCATGCCTCACGGCCTCTTAGGCCACTCACCAAGCTCTATATTCGAGGATATTCTCAAATGAATACAAATATCATGTACCAAGTAATAAATCTCATTTGCCAAACAATAAGTTTCATGCACACTAAGAAGCATTTTTTTCTCATACAGAACATAATAGATTGTATGTATCGCTTTGATGCGTGTGTCCTCTTACGCAGGGCACACCATAACCCGAACTTGTTCAATTATGAAATCACTATAAAAGTACGATAGTTCGCCAAGATAATACAAGTGTAGATTTAAGAAGTATGTGTGACACTCCATCAACATATTTTTTTGTGATTTCAGGAATAAGGGTCAAATTGTGAGTATGCCCTAAATCAGGGGCCGCATGCTTATCTATCTTCTCAGCATGCTAATCTTCATTTTTTGTATCGTTCCAAATTTATATTTTTACTATTTGTTTTTAGAAAATTGGACCATTTCATGATTTATGTGTGTCATCCTTGCACGGGGGGCATGCTAATATTCTCTTTCTCTGTGTCATTCCAATTTTAAGGAATGTCCCGAAGGATATCGTTCGAATTTTAACAGAATTATCGAAGGATATTTTATTTTATTTTGTTTTGTTTTTGTTTTTGTTTCTAACTCCAGTGTTAGGAGGTTACTTACAGAGGTGATAAGAGCATCATCAGATTCTCATTAAACCACCAGTATTTGGCCGAACTATCGGTCGTGGAAAAAAATAGTGTAGAAACGTTTCTAGTCAGATGAATTTGGTTGTTCCTATAGTGACCCATAGGTTTCTAAGATTGTGGTTTGTTAACGAGCACAACTTTAGGAAAACTGGTGGTTTAAGTAGTCCCTTGTATTGAAGGTTCCATATTATTCCCTAAATTTGACCTTTCACTATCTACCTACCACTACTTATAAGTCTATACATAAGACCTCAACAGGTATAGTTACCTTTCACAATTAAGAGGATGCATGTTACGCCCCGACCTAATAGGTGGGTGGCTAACACAACAGAAAAATTCCCATGAGAAATGAAAGCTGAAAAAACAGTCCATAAAAAAAAAATCCTTCATATTTATAAATTATCATTCCAATGTTTGTCAAATTTTAAAATTTTCAATTTAATTTGATAAGTTCCCGTCTAAATATGAGCTTCCCTTCCAACTACATCCATTTGTTCAAAATGA
>BFEA01000960.1:111481-116481 GCA_003427395.1 Chara braunii | reverse complement strand
CAAAATTATTTTATTTTTTTTAACTTTTTTAATGAGTTATTGATTATGTAAACTACATATCTGTAAATTTTCAGGGCGTTTGTCAATGCCAAAAAATAATTAAAAATTGGCAAAGATGGCGGTGTTGAAAAGGTGCTGGCACACTCACTCATCTTAATTCTCTTTTTATTTTTTCTTATTTTTATCATAGTGTTTATTTTCTGTATTTGATTTTTAATTCAAATTTGGTAAAGAATTTGGATGTATTGCCCAGACAAATGTTGTTTAGTTTTTTTTTCTCCATAACATATGTTTTTTTATGAATGTTTTGAAAACTTTTTTTTTTTTTTTTTTTTTTGTCCACGTTCGGCCCGAACGGCTGAACGCCTTCCGAAGGGGTCCCGTACGTTCGGGCGTTCGGATTCGGGCGTTCGGCCCGTCCCGAACGCCGGTAACCCTGGTTTAAATTAAATTTTATTGTTCGTTTTTTAAAAATCTTAAACGAAGTCGAATTCTAAAATAAAAAATATAGGATTGTACGTTTTTCCAAGCCCTACACCCTTATATATATATATATATATTGAAGTATTTTTTGGGGGGGGGGGAAATATTAAAAAACCAGGCCGCGGCCGCGTTCGAAATGTCCGCGGCCTAGGCCGCGGGTGTCACATAAGCAAGAAGTACGTTACAGATTAGATTAGAAGGACCTAAAAAAGAGAAAAATGATATTTTTCCGGCAAGACAACACAAGCATGAAAATAATTTGAAGTCAAATAAATATGTGACGCTCAACCTCACACCCAACACGACTTTCTGATCAAAGTGGGTGTAGGCCCAGAAGCGCGAGAAAGGGGGTGACCCAATGTGACCCAATGTGACTGACCAATTTCTGATCAACCCCCTATATTTTTGTCAGTTTTTTCAGCTAAGGGCACCTTTCTGTCGCGGATTTGCAATGAATTGGTCCAATGGCTGCCTGGGCCCTCAAAGTCTTTTTGTTTTCGAAGTTGCCAGAAGTTTTGTTTATTTTCTTGTAAATTTTACGTAGGAACTACGGGTACCTCAGCGAGCATACAATGAATTTTACTCGACAGTTGGAGATTTTCGAAATTTGTGGGCACACTTTTCGATGATGTGTCTTTTCTGTGCAATATGGTTTGAAACTCCTTCCAAAAAAAAACGTGAATGTTTAGGAGGAATATGGATCGGCGTAGGACTTCGCTCGTTTTGAATTTTACGCTCTGAATTTGCCTTCAAATTTTCAATCTTGAATTAGACTCAGGAATTTGGCAATTCCTCAATGGAATGTCACATAATTGTTACGGTGCCTTTTCGATTTGTGCCTGCGACTATGCATGCAAGCTTCTTGTCTCCTGGTACATCTTGAAGTATCTCCCGTCCTTCCTCCTTCGCACTTTCTTCGTTTTCCCGTAACTGTTTTCCTTCCCCTCCCTTCACGCTCTTTGAAATTTTCCTTCTTGCTTCGACTGAATTTTGGTCTTGCTTCTCACCGCTTCTCGGTCTCTCCCTTCCCGTGTTCATCTTCGTTCAAGACGACCCTACTGATCCCCCAAGCCTTCAAGAAATCAGACGATAGCGTGAAAGGAGGCTTTAATCCCCTCATGATACGATATGATTGGCTACGAAGTAACTCCCACGAATTGATATGACTTTCCCAAGGCGATCTCTCCTCCTCTTCTTCCTCCTCCACCCTTCTATCCTTCTTCCTCCCCTTTCGCCTACCTTATACCTCTTCTCATGTAACTATAAAACCCACAAGCGTATATGAAAACTCTCTCACAACCTATCAACCAATTGCATGGAAGTAGTGGCTAGATGAAGTAATGATCAGCTGTTCAGGAAGTCCTGACGTGTCGATTGTAATCTTGCAAGGTTGTGCGCCTGATAATCGCGACGGACTGAGGGATCAGGATGAGCCGATGTAATGATCGAGTTAGCAGGGTGACGATCGTTGGGGATTGTGCAGGGTATGCGACGGTCGAGATCATTAGTGTCGCAGCAAGGAAGGTGTGTTGACGAGTGATTGTATGGCCAAGGCCCATGGTATGAGAGCAGAAGGCATGTGCGCCGTATTCTTCAGCTTCTTTTCTCTTCTTTTGGAAATTAAGGTAATGTCAAGATGTCGGTTTCCTTCCGAAGTCCATTGTGTATGCATTGTTTTTTTTCTTTGAGTGAATGAATGGTTGAATAATCGTTAAATTCTTGAAACTCATCTATATGCGTGCGTTCGCCCTGTTTGTTGGAATCTCGTTGACGAGTGATTCCAACCCGTTGTGTCTGAAGTTTCTCTGTGGATGTTTGCAGAAGTTTTTCCCTTTTTAATGACAAAATGCATGAAGGATTGTCTTCCCCTTCTTCTTGCATGGCTCATAGGCAATGTTTTCTTTGTGGGAATGTTGATATGTGTGTGGTTTTTCCCTTCCTCTCCCGTCGTGTTTGAAACTTCGTCGGACGGACTCCGTTGAACATGAAGAGGCTAACAAAGTTTGTGTACTTTTGTGAATTGATTACTTACTGTGATGTAATGGATGTGATGTGGTTTGGATTCTCTCTCCCTCTAAGGAACTAACTGCCCGATACAAATGTTGTCGTCAATTGTTGGTTTTTCCCTTCATTCCTAGTAAATACTTAGTTTTTGAACCCATTCATGAAGTGAATGAGCGCGACCCCTTTATTGGATTGGAGAAATAGTGTGTATGCCATGCGGACCGACCATATGAACCCATCAGGGTGTCGACTTCTCGTACCTCCGCGGCCGTGTCCTTTCCCATACTACGAGGAAAGACCACATGTATGCGCGTGGGACGTATGGAAAATCGTCACGAAGATCAGAGGAAATTATCACTTCCCCTCAGAAACTCGGTGCTCGGGATTCGTGAATGCTAGATTTGTGATTGTCGGTACTCAATTTACCCCCTACTATCTCTTATGGGTGAGAGGATTCAACTACCGAACACGTGGAGAAAACGAGTGCAAGGAGAAGTCCGCCATGCTACGACCTTCCATGACGAATTCTAAATTGTGTGAGGAAAAACGACAAAATCTGGTCCTAAACCGCGATCTGACAAGCGTAACGGTTTCCCCAACTTTCCGATCCAAAAGACGTGGAGTAGCTTGTGATGATGTCCAAAGATACTTTTTGGATTAGGTAGACGTTAAAATTAGAATGAAATTTGTTTTCCCCGCTTGTCGGCTTTGTCCTCTCGCTAAATTGGGACCACACGGGAGATTCTTGTTCGGTTGGGGTCTCCACACTCAATTTTCCAAAAAACTGTTGCACACCCCCATCTTACTGTTTTCTAGGGCCTTTCCGCATTTGAGTCACTCCAACCAGAATACAGCACAAGGCGTAAGGTTGGTATCCGAGCCGACACGTGTCGGTTCCACAAGTTGCGAGACGAGCTGGTGAAAGGGCGAGGCTCCAGAGGATCTAGCACGACTCGATTGGTTCGGAGAAGCCCTCCGTCACCCATAGTCGATTTGCCGAATTGAGAGACGGAGCCGCTCTGACCAACGCTCCTGCTCCTCGGATGGTATTAGTTAGTCCAACAACCTTTCCCTTCGGTCCTCACCATACTCATCCGAAAGCATGGCTTGAAGCTACTCAAGCCCAGGGCTATGCCGCGGGTGATTTACCTCAGATGATTCAGCTCATGATTGGTTCAAACACCGTAGGTGGGTAGATTGAGAGACATTCAAGACTGCCTTCTTAGAGAGGTTTGTCGAAGTAAGTAAAGATCTTGCAAGGTATGCCCTGAAAAAAACGTCCTCAAGAACGAGGGAAGTATTGCCCAATTTTGTGGACCGATGTCAGACTGCCTTGGACAAGTCAGGGAGAGAAGAGAGCGCAACTCGTGACTGGTTTATTGATCATTTGAGGAATTCTGATCTTTGGGCTCAGTTAAAAAAAGATGTGCCTTCTGAAAATGACTGAACTCAACGAGATCATAGCGAAAGCACTTGAACTGGATGCATGGGACATGAGGAATTCCATAGACAAAGAAAACAAAGAAATCAAAGATATAGCAGACAATATAGAAGACGTAGCAGCGAAACAACGGTCTTGGTTGCGATCCATAGGGCGGTTCTATCATCGTGACTCAGAACCCTAGGACCACAGTCGAGGCCTATGCCTTCGAAGACCCCTTCCCTCGAGCTGCTCCATCTTTTGGCCAATCTCCCTCTCCTGCCCCTGATGGGACCATCCCTGTCATTGGTATTGTGCCCCAACCAGCGACACAAACACAAGCTATGATCCCAAATGTTCATCTGACTCAAATGATCCATGCAGCCACCACTCGACAGTCGGAATGGATAAACCACCTGATCTAGACACAAACCGCACAAATGGGTCGACTGGAGCAGGCTCTGCGAGGACTCATGAGCCCCGACATCTGAACGAACGTGTCCCGCGTGCCTTGAGTCAACCCGTCCCCAACATACCTGTTGCTTCCTGCACCTCCCCCTCCTGCGCAAGATTCCCTTCCTGCGCCTCTCGCAACCTCCCAGTCTGCTAATGCCATACCTGTTGCTTCTTGCACCTCCCCCTCCTGTGCAAGATTCCGGCGGGAGAGACGCGTGGGCCTGTAGTACCCCACATGGAAGTCATTGGGCCGGTGGTACCAAATGGCCGAGTTTCGGGTGCCCAAAACCCAAAAGGTTTTGGATTGGGCTCTTTCAACCAATTATCCCCTGATATGCCCCTGGTCGTCTGCACTTTCGTGCAGGCCCCTGTCTGTGAGGGGCACAAGATTTCGGAATGCCCCTACCAGACAGGCGGTCCTTTTTCCCCAGCTGCCTGCCCGATTTGCCCTTCTGTATTTGCCATTCTGTGGGGGATGCATCTTCCTGAGATGCCCTCCAGCAGGGAGGCACTAAGAATTTGAATTCAAACCCCATATTTTTCCAGGCCGCCGCCTAAAAAAAAGGGGCTGCACTCCATGTCGTGGCCCCTGCTGCAATCCACTGTGCAGTGCATTCTTCAGCTACTGCCACCCACC
>BFEA01000960.1:92784-105284 GCA_003427395.1 Chara braunii | reverse complement strand
CTGCGTCAGGCAGTTGAGTCCAGGACGCAGGTGGTTGCGCCCTGGGCACACGCAGTGTGAGGTCGACACATCACAAAGTGGCCCGGGCCAATGAGAATGCACCATGCTCGTCACATCTACCCCGCGGGCCAATGCAAACACAGCAAACATTTGGAGCCTGGATAATCCTGGGTGTGGCCAACTGAAAAGGGCCCAGGCCCTCAACTGTAGACAGGGGTCTGGGCGCAGACATTGGGGCCTGACCAGAGGCTACTGGAAACTTCCACGCCCAGGCCCAGACAGTCCAGTAGCAGTAGCATCTCCCATATAGGGAGAAGGCCAGCTAGTGTGGGTAATTCTGGCCTAGGCAGGCAATGCACACACTGCTGTGATTGAGTGCAAGTGTCTGCATTGCGCTAATGCTGGCTGGGGCGCGCGCGGGCGCTGAGAGGTGAGGGGTGATGCAGGGCAGCAGGGTGCCAAGCGGCCATAGCCAGGCTGCAGGGGCACGGGCAGGTGGAGGCGACGGTGGTCTCGGGAAGGAGGCGTAGGTGTGGGTGGTCAAGGGGTGATGAGGGGAGTCGAGAGAACGTGCCTGGTGTATGTGGGAGGTCGGCATTGGTGTTGACGTCATGTACATTGGTCGTTGTTGTCGAAGTGAGCCTGTTGCATGAACGTAGGTAGGCTAGGTAGGATGAGTAGAGTAGGCTGGGTGCTGGGCGCCAGACAGTAGGAGCGACATTAAATACTGCGTTGGTGTGGCCTGAGGGCTTGGACATTGGCTCACGAGTTCACTGAATCGCTCTTATTTGGATGAAATCTTGGTGCATTTGAGCTCTCTGCTTGTTACATGACTATCTCAACTTCTGCGTGATTTTCCAAGTTGAACTTGGTTTCTGTTTATTGCTCTCGCTCATATTCCTTGCTATTTGGTATCAGAGCTGGTTCGAGATCGCCATCATCTGGCGCTCACGGCATTGTTACTTGGTGCATGATGATGGTTCTGTGAAGTAAGGATACATTGGCACTGGCTTGAGTAAGCGACACCCAGGTAGAAGGGTGCATCGCTGGAAGGCTGTGGCGACAATGGATGTATGTGTGATGATGAAAGCATGTTGATGTGGCATTTTGGCTGAGGTGGCAATGCATTGCGTTGTGGGTGGTATGGAAGCTACGACCGATCATCGAAATGCACATTGGCGCAATTGGTGAGAAATTTATGGTTGGGGGTCTCCAGTTATGTTGTTCCCTTACCTTATCTTCCCTCTTAATCTCTTCTTACCGTGAGGAAGTGAGTCCAACCTTGAGTGTCCTCTTTTGAGAAAGGAGTCGTGAGCGCTACCTTGAGAGACAACATTCTTCCCGGTGGCGCATTCGGCAGGAGAGGGCGGTGCCTCTGAAGAAGGGAGGACAGTCAGACTTGCAAGGTATAAGGCTAGCACTCTGATAGACACTTACGGATGTATGTGTGTATCAACATTCTATAATTATTATATACCAAGAGGAGGGTATGTGTTTAGTTTTTATCTTTGAGAAAGAGAGGACCGTTAAAACACCCCCAGAGATAGAAAATGTCATCGCAAGGTACCCTGATCTGTTTGAGGAGCCTTTAGGAGTTGTCGGAAGGGAGGTTGTCCATGCCATAGAGATAGTTTCAGGGAGCAAGATACCCAAAGGACGAATCAATAGGATGGCACCAACGGAGTTAGACGAACTTCGGCGACAACTGAAAGAGCTCACAGAAAATGGTTGGATATGGCTTAACACCTCCCCGTTTGACTCACCGATCCTATTTGTTCCGAAGAAGGGGGGGACACTAAGCATGTGCATTGATTATAGATGCCTCGATGCCATCAGTGTTAAGAACGCAAAGCCTCTACCGCGCATCGACGAGCTTCATAAGTCGCGACTGCGTTGAGAGACTGCGCCTAGGGGACCGTGTGCAACGCTTGGGTAAACCTGTAGCATCTACTCTAGCCAACAAAGAGCGCATGGTTGTTGATAACTACGTCAAGGATGTAGTCTGCACCTTCGATTATGGAGGTGGGGAACTTAACCATAAGATTTCGTTCCTAGTTAGCGACGACTCGCCTTTTGACATGTTGTTAGGTATGTACTACCGCGAGGTTGCAAAGCCCCAGTTTGACTGGGACCGGAAGGTGCTTAAGCATGTACTACTGGAAGGAAGGACAATCAGACTTGCAAAGTATAAGGCTAGCAGTCGCAACATTCTATAATTATTATATACAAAACCAAGAGGAGGGTATGCATTTAGTTTTTGTCTCCGAGAAAGAGAAGGTCGTTAAAACACCCCCATAAATAGAAAATGTTGTCGCAAGTTACCTTGACCTGTTTGAGGAGCCTTCAGGAGTTGTAGGAAAAGGAGGTTGTCCATTCCATAGAGATAGTTCCAGAGAGCAAGATACCCAAAGGAAGAATTTATAGGATGGCACCGACCGAGTTAGATGAATTTGTATGACAATTGAAAAAACTCACAGAAAAGGGTTGGATATCGCCTAGCACCTCCCTCTTCGGCTCACTGAACCTATTTGCTCCGAAGAAGGGGGGGGCACTAAGGATGTGCATTGATTATAGAGGCCTCAATGCCATCAGTGTTGAGGAGGCAAAGCCTCTACCGCGCATCGACGACCTTCTGGATAGGGTGCAGGGATGTAAGTACTTTACAAAGATAAACTTAAAATTCGGCTACCATCAGACAAAACCGCATTTCAGCCCAGGTACGGTCTGTATGAGTTTGTGGTGATGCCCTTTGGCCTTTGCAATGGGCCGGGTACATTCCAACACGCGATGAATATGATTTTCCATGACTACTTGGATAAGTTTATCGTCGTGTACCTCGATGACATACTTATCTTAGTAGGACAGTCGAGGAGCATGCTCGACATTTAAAAATCGTATTTTCACCCCTTTGGCAATACAAGTAACTTAGAGAAATGCGAGTTTGGTCGCACTAGAATCTTGTACTTGGGTCATGAGACACCGTGGATTAGATAAGGCCCGAAGATGCGAAGGTGGCTAGTATTCGTGACTGGCCACGACCTCAGTCTGTGATTGAGGTCAAATATTTCTTAGGGATGACCAGCTACTATCGCAGCTTCGTGATAAACTACAGCACTGTGGCCTCCCCTTTGACTGATCTAACTCGCCTTGACACGCCTTGGGAATGGACAGACGAGTGTGAGGCCGCTTTAAAGGGTTTGAAGTATGCTCTCATGCACCATGAGGTTCTCATGGTTCCCGATCCGGAGAGGCCATTTATTGTGACCACTTACGCAAGCCAATATGACATTGGCGCAATGCTGGCTCAACATGAAGGGAAGAAGTTGAGGTCGATCGAGTACATGAGTAAGAAAATGCCATTGAAGTAGTTGGCGAAGTCCTCCTACGAACGGGAATTATACGCCCTCTACAAAGCACTAGTTCACTGAGACACTATCTATTGGGAAGGTTATTCTACTTGAGAACTGACCATCAGACACTCAAGTGGATCAAAACACAACCCGTCCTCTGTGATGCACTTAAACGCTGGATTGAGGTGATAGACTAATATGACTTCAAGCTAGATTATGTGAAGGGAAAATACAACAAGGTTGTTGATGCGCTATCACGTAGGGCAGACTACCTAGGTGCAGTAATTACTGAGTTTGGCTTATTTGATGATGTAACTTGGTCAATGGCGGAAGCCTACAAGGAAGATCCTGTCCCGATGGACATCATACGCAAATTTGAGGCCCAAGGCAAGGCCACATTTGATGAGTTTGTGATGGTGGATGGGCTACTCTTTCTTGAAAAGGCAGGATTTAAGAGATTAGTCGTTCCATCTAATGAGATTTTGCGTAGTTTGTTTTTAGGAGAGTGTCATGACGCAACGTGACATTTTTGCTATGAAAATACTAGTGCAAATCTGGTACAACGATTCAGGTGGCCTGGTATGCTAGACGAAGCCAAGCAGTACGTACAGACTTGTCAAGTTTGTCAGCGGGAGAAGCCTCAAACTTAAGCTTCGCTTGGGTTACTCAAGCCCTTGCCCATTCCTGCTGGTCCAGGACAGAGTGTCTCCATGGACTTCATGGATAGTGTCGTGACCAACAAGAGTGGCAAGAGGCATATCTTCGTCATAGTTGATAGGTTTACTAAGTACGCTAGACTAATTGCCATGCCAGAGACTGCAAGGACTGAACACGTCATCAAGTTATTTATGGATAACTCGGTGCGTGACTTTGGACTGCCAAAGACTATCGTTAGTGACAGAGATGTTCGTTTCACCAGTGAAATGTGGAAGAAGGCTGCAAAACAGATGGGCAACCAACTTTAGATGACTTTTGGGACGCATTCCGAAGCCAACGGACTTGAGGCATTCCATTAAGCCCAGCCAAGATGACTGGGATGATAAATTACCTCTCATCGCCAACCTGTAAAACAATTATGTGCATAGCACCACTGACGCCAGTTCGAATCAATTGCATCTGGGGTGGAAGCCTAGATCTGCTCTAGACTTCCTCTTGCCTGAAAACGGATCTGTTGTAACTCCTGGAACCCTAGAATTTGGTGTCCAGTATGAGAAGTTGCTGCAGCAAGCTGTCGAGAACATCAAGAAATCTCAAGAAGCAATGATTGCTTCGGAGAAAAAACATCGATTATAATCCACATTTTAGGTAGGGGAACGTGTCTGGGTTAAGTCTAATGAGTTAGGACAGGAATTCGGCATCTCTAGGAAACAAATGCCTTAATACTTTGGTCCTCGGGAGGTCTTGGATATCGTGGGTAGTGATCTGGATGGTCCCTTGTATGTGATTCGAATCCCTGGTCACTTGCGCACTTACCCTATGTTTCACGCCTCAAAGCTTGCACCTTTCACTGAGACACAGCGGTTCCTATCAAGGAGATCAATGCTGCCCCCAACCATGGATGGCCACGTGGACGTTGGCGACATTTTGGAGCACAAAGACATGCCTGTTCCTAAGCCTGTGGGTAGAGGAAGACCGCCGAAACCCAAGAGGGGATACCGGGTCAGATTCAGGCATCACACGGATCCAGAAGAAGACTGATGGTTCACCAGAGAGGAACTGATTGAAAAAGCACCTCAGATTGTGGCAGACTATGAAAGAAGGTTGAAGGTGAAGGCTCCTAGTTAAGAAGCATCTCAACCGACTTCGAAGCTAAGGGGGATGGAATGTGAGGCCCTCATGGGGCCCTAGACAACATGCATATGTTTTGACTGTGGCCCCCAGCAAACCTCATGCCTGCCCTAAGTGAAGGCGGGCCTGAATATCCACGAGAGGCCCTTATCTCAACATTTTCCAATATGGGTCTCAGATAGTTGCTGCAAGCCAGTTCGTTGAAGCTGAACGTGGGCCTCACCCTGGGCGTCAGGCTGTTGAGCTTAGGACACAAATGGTTGCGCCCTGGGCACACTCGGTGTGAGGCCGACACATCACAGAGTGGCCACGGGCCAATGAGAATGCAGCATGGTCGTGACATCTACCCTGCGGACCAATGCAAACACAGCAAACATTCGGAGCTCGGATAATCCTGTGCGAGGAATGAGCCCTCGCGGGGCCCTTGTCAAACATGCACATGTTCTGGGCAGAGGCCCTCAGCAAGCCAAGTATCCGCCCTAAGTGAAGATGGGCCTGAATATTCACTAGAGGCCAAAATTTGACGTTTTTCATATGTGGGTACTCAGGCTATTGCAGCACGCCAGCCGGTTGAATGGAAGCGCGAGCCTCCCTAAGTTGTGTCGTAGAGTTTGGCCCAGGCCTAGGTAGTTGCGCCTGGGCACATACACACAATGCAGGGCCGATACATCACGAAGTGGCTACAGGCCTACGCAAAAGCAGCATTGTCGACGTACATACCCCGGGTCCTGTGCAAATGCAGCAAACGACCCAAGTCTGGAAACTCAGGTCGTGCCCAACTGTAAAGGGCCCAGGCCCTCTACTGTAGCCCTAGGCCAGGGCGCAAGCACTAGGGCCCGACAGGGAGCTATTGGAAGCTTCCCAGCCAGGCCACATGCAGCCAAACAAAGGTTGCCATTTCCATATAGGGAAGAAGGCAGCCGAGGTCTGGCATTCTGGCCCACGCAGGCAACGTGGTCATGCTGTTGTGCTGCTGCGTAGAGGCCAGGGCGCATATAGGGGCTGCATAGGTGAGAGGGGCGTTGCTGGGCAGCGGAGCGCTAGCAGCCATAGCCAGACTGCAGGGCGCTAGGGGTAAGAGGGCGATCAGTGGTCTTCAGGAAGGAGGCGAGTGTGGGTGGTTAGGGTCTGATGAGGGAAGACGAGATTTGTACATGGGTGCATGAATGCAGGAAGGAGGTCGGCTATGGTGTTGACGTCATGTACATTGGTCTTCGAAGTCGAAGTCAGCCTGTTGCGTGAATGCGGATGTAGTAGGATAGGCAAGTAGTGTAGGCTGGGCGCTGGGCGCCAAACAGAGAGGAGCGACATTGGATGCTTTGTTGATGTGGCCTGAGGGCTTGAACATTGGCTCATGAGTTCATTGTATTGCTCTTATTTAGATGGAATCTCGGTGCAATTATGCTCTCTGCTTGTACATGACTACTTGGACATCTGTGTGATTTCGCAACTTGGCTTTCTGTATATCGTTCCCACCCATTTTCCTTGCAAATTGGTATCAGAGTTGTTTCGAGATCGCCACTAACCTGGCGCCGGCGACATTGTTACTTGGTGCGCTGACGATGCTTCGGTGCAGTGAGGATACTTCGACGCTGGCGTGTTGAGCGGGACCCAGGTAGAGGGGTCGGCCGCTGGAAGGTTGTGGCGACAAAGTGGGAGTTGTGACGATAGCGGATGTATGTATGATGATGAGAGCATGCTGATGTGGCATTTTGGCTGAGGTGGCACTGCATTGCATTGTGGGTGGGTACCGAAGCTATGGCTGGTCGTTGAAATGCACGTCAGCTCAATTGGTGAGAAATTTGTGGTTGGGGGCAACTATCTCCAGGTACATTTTCCCCTTACCTTATCTAACCTCTCAATCTCTTCCTAACGTGAGGAAGTGAGTCGAACCTTGAGTGTCCTCTCTTTAGTGTGAAGAGTTGTGAGCGCTTTACCTTGAGAGACGACATTCTTCTCGGTGGCGCATCTGGTAGGAGAGGGGGGTGCCTCTAAAGAACCCTGGTCAAAGCATGGGTCACGGTCACCATGCCAACCCATGGGAGTAGTACACGCAGGCCATGCTGCTTTGTCCTTTGAGGCTGTTTGTTGTGCTAATAGAAGGGGTGTGCGGACTGACCAGTCCTAACGTTATCCAGACCGTCTATAAATATTTTTGGCGGGGGTCTGAATTGTCCACTGGTTGTGATCGTCGTCCTGATTGCGACGTTAAATAATTCATGAGGATTGTGGGGGCTGTTCTGGTCATAAGCGTATGCCTTGGGCACACCGGTGACCCGTTAATGCACACCTTAGACATTGCCGCTTGATCAGCCAGATCAGTCAGACGTGAGGCTCGTTGCGCACGAGGATAAATAACGGGCAGTTCTGGTCATAAGCATATGCCTTGGGCACAAGGGTGGGCCGTTAATGCACACCTTAGACACTGTCGCTTGATGATGCCTACGGACACGTTGGATACAGGGGAGGAAGATTCCAATTGAGACTCAACTGGGAAACACAATCATACCCATTGTGCATATGTCTGCTCACTTAGTCTATTTTGATTTTGATTAGTTGGTTGACAGACTGCTAAATTGCTAATACCTCACAGACAACTTAGACTAGGACTGTAATGTTCTACCATAGTCAGTTCTCTTCGAAGTTGCTGTACGTGAACTGATCAAAGTAGATTTAGATTAGGTGCTCGGTCCGTGTAAATGTCGTTGATACCACTTGAACGGTAGTCTAGGTAACTTACCGGATATTATTTTATTTTTATTTATTTTTAAAATCGGTTAGACACATGCTGCAGTAGGTTCCTGAGTGGACAATAGTGCAGACAACGTCTGCCTAGTCGATGAGTGGATCAGAGGGTGGTGAAGGTACAACTGATGATAGAAGGCCGACTACGCGTGATACGCTTAGAGTGCCTGTAGTGTTTCAGGCTGAGGGCCGAAGCAAGGGCCCGTAATCTTGAAACTGTGAGGGAAGTTGCAGCAGTTGTAGAAATGATGTTAGCAGCAGCAACGACTAGCGCAGTAGCAATGGCTACATCTACGGCATCGTTTGTGGCAACCTCGTCTTGTTTTTTTGCTTGGAATGCCGAACACTACCAGACAGTCCATCTCCAGTACAACAGGATCCGGAAGCAGTCAGATGGCGGGCGTGCAGTTCAGCTCGCCGCCTCCACGCATCAGGGAGCAGATGAAGCTCCAACAAGTAGAGAGGATACGCTTAGGGCTAGAGAAGGAACTTAAGGAAGCTACTGAAAGAGAGAATGAGATTAGAAATAGAAGTACCAGACTTGAGGGCAAGGCGACAGACAAAGAAGGGTTAGATGACACTGTCATTGACGACAACACACAGATCCTCAAGGCAGGTCTCTTGTCCATGCACACATGAATGGACAGCAAATTGGACGCTATCCAGGACACCCTAGACCAGATCCTGAATGCCATGCACAGGCCAGGAGTCAGGCCAACAGTTTTGCCATCACTGCCATTCTCAACGATGATAGGCCCGTAGCAGCCTCAGTGTGGTACCATATAAAGCGGTGCTTCAATAGCAGAAGCACAGACTGTTGCTTCTACTTCTTCTAGTCCCTTGGCTGGAGCTACACCACAGTCGGCACCTGCCCCACCAGCGGGACAGCAACAACCTTGGTACCCCAAGACCCCATTGAAACCACCCTCAACCTTCACAGGGGATAAGAAGGATGAGGCTCTCAACACGTGGTTCAGAACAGTTCCAGTGTGGGTAAGGGCGAAGAGGACATTGGTAAAGGAGGAGGTGATAACTGCTGCATCCTATCTGGAGGGTTCAACAACTCGCTGGCTAAATGGATTAGTGGCCTCAAAGGGATTCGGTAGGAACATGGGTGATTCGGCTAAGACCCATACCCTGGAGATCTTTATGGATTTGGTGGAAGCGCGATGACACAACCCACAACAGACACAGATTGCCACTGATGGGTTGCTCCGGTTTGATGCTAAGAAGTACAAGTTTGTGCGCGAACTCACCTCTACTGTAGAGCGTTTTATCGTCGTCCCAGGGGTATGCTATGATCCACAGGCCTTATTGACCATGTTCTTGAGATGTCTTCCCACAAACATCAAAAACTTATTAGCCAACGAAGCTCGATTAGAGTTTCACACCTTTGAGACCTTTAGCAAGAAGGCTAGAGGCCACGCTAGGAGGTGCTCAACCACTCCCTACAGACGGAAGAAAGAAGAAGAGTCCACAAGAGTGGAAGAAGAAGGGAAGCCAATTGATGATGGTTGAGGCCGATGGTACTTAGATCGAGATCGAGGACTTTTCAGACCTTGTGGACGGTTCAAAGTTAGAGAGTCATGATAGTGCTGAGGGTAGCAACCTCGTTGCTTTCGTAAAAGTTAAGGCAGGCGGCCGCAACAAGGGCGGTCAACAGAGGAGTCAGGGGCAAACCCCGAACCCAAACAAAATAGTTCCTTGGGTACGAGCGGGTTTGGATCAAGATGTGTGGCGGGACCGTTATACGCGGGGTGCTTGCATTAACTGCGGTCAATATGCCCATCAACAGTTTAAATGCAAGAACGCGAAGGTCTTGCATAAGATACCACCTAAGGGTGGGATTCCTTCTTCCCAGAGTGGGGCCTCTACGAGTTCCAGCTCGGAAAACACATAGGGCCAGTAGAAGTTGTAACTGCTTCTACTCGTGTTGGAACGGGTGATGTACCCTCCCCGTTTCAAGAGTTGGCCGAAACTATTGACACCTTAGTCACCCCGCAAACGCATCTTGACACAACGATACACTGCTCGATAGATGTGTCTGAGGCCTTACAGGACCTACAAAGTGAGTGGTCATCAAGGGTTCCTCGTGGGTCCAAGTGGTCACTAAGTCGAGGTCCTAGAGGGGAGCACTTCGTTGTGGAAGTTGGTGTAGGTGGCCGCAAGTGTAGTGCCTTTGTAGACATCGGCTCAACGCGGAACTTTATAAGTCGCGACTGCGTTGAGAGGCTGCACCTACAGGACCAGGTGCAGCGCCTCAGTAGTCCGGTAGCATCTACTCTGGCCAACAAAGAGCGCATGTTGGTAGAGGACTACATCAAGGACGTGGTATGCACTTTCTCCTATGCACGAGGGGAACTTAATCACAAAATTTTGTTCCTGGTTAGCGACAACCTACCATTTGACATGTTGCTAGGTATGTACTACCTAGAGGTTGCCAAGCCCCAGTTTGAGTGGGACAAGAAAGTGTTAAAGCACGAGTTGCCTAATGGGAGGACCGTTAGGCTAGCTAAGTATAAGGCTAGTAGGTTAATTGACTCCTACGGGTGCTTGTGCGCATCAACCTTCTATAATTATTATAAACAGAACCAAGAGGAGGGTATGTACCTGGTCTTTGTCTCTGAGAAAGGGGAGGCCATTAAATCACCCCGAGAGATAAAGAGTGTCGTTGCTAAGTACCCTGATCTGTTCGAGGAACCCACAGATGTTGTAGACAGGGAGGTTGTCCATGCCATAGAGATCATTCCTAGGAGCAAGATACCCAAAGGGAGAGTCTATAGGATGGCTCCGACCGAGTTGGACGAGCTCCGTCGGCAACGGAAAGAGCTCACAGAAAAGGGTTGGATACGGTCTAGCATCTCCCCCTTCGGCTCACTTGTTCTATTCGTCTTGAAAAAGGGGGGATCATTAAGGATGTGCATTGATTATACGGGCCTCAATGCCCTCATCGTTAAAAACGTAGAGCCCCTACCACGCATTGATGACCTATTGGATATGGTGCAGGGATGTAAGTACTTCACAAAGATTGACTTAAAATCCAACTACCATCAAATTGCCATTAGATCGGAAGACCAGCACAAAACCGTATTTCAGACCAGGTACGGTCTGTACGAGTTTGTGGTGATGCCCTTCGTCCTTTGCAATTCGCCGGGTACATTCCAGCACGCCATGAATAAAATCTTTCATGACTACTTGGATAAGTTTATTGTCGTGTACCTCGACGACATCCTTATCTTTAGTAGGACTGTCGAGGAGTATGCTCATCATGTAGACAAAGTACTTTCTCTCCTTCGGCAACACAAGTATAAGATAAACTTAGAGAAATGCAAGTTCGGTCGCACTAAAATCTTGTACTTGGGTCATGAAGTATTCGTGGAAGAGATTAGGCCTGAAGACGTGAAGGTGGCTGGCATTAGAGACTGGCCACGACCCCAGTCTGTGGCTGAGGTCAGATCATTCAGGGGGATGTGTGGTTATTACCGCAATTTTGTACATAATTATAGCACGATTGCATCTCTCTTGACTGATCTAATGCGCCTTGACACTCCATGGGAATAGACAGACACATGTGAGGCTGCTTTCAAGAGATTGAAGCATGCCCTTGCACATCATGAAGTTCTCATGGTCCCCGATCCTCAAAGGCCATTTGTAGTGACCCATGACGCAAGCCAGTATGACATTGATGCATTCCTGGCTCAACAGGAAGGGGAAAAGTTGAGGCCGATCGAGTACATGAGTAAGAAGATGCCATCGAAAAAGTTGGCGAAGTCCACCTACGAAAGGGAACTCTATGCCCTCTATAAAACACCTGTCCACTGGAGGCACTATCTGTTGGGAAGGTTCTTCTACTTGAGAACCGACCATCAGACACTCAAGTGGATCAAGACACAACCCGTTCTCTCCGATGCACTCAAACGTTGTATTGAAGTCATAGATCAGTATGACTTCAAGCTTCGCTACGTGAAAGGAGAGTATAACAAGGTTGCTGATGCGCTGTCATGAAGGGCAGACTACCAAGGTGCGCTGATTACGGAGTTTGGCTAATCAGATGATGTAACTCAATCCTTGGTGGAAGTCTACAAGGAAGACCCTGTCACAATGGACATCATTCGCAAACTCGAGGCCCAAGACAAGGCCATAAGTTAACCTGCGTTGCCACTTGTACGCACCCTCGTACGAGTACGGATTCGTACTTCTATACTCGTATGCTACTCGTACGCTAGGGGGCCCGTACGAGTTTTTTTTTTGGGAAAAGTTATAAAACCTCCCCGCCACGAAACCTTTGTATTCATTTCCCCCCAAACGGAGCAAAAAGTGTTGCGGCCCCCAAAACGACTTTTGGCGTCATTTTTGCACCCTGCCTACCATTTTTGCACAGCGGGCGTTACCGGCCTAGCCAGGGTGCAAAAATGACAGGAAAAGTCATTTTGGGGTTTGTGACACATTTTGCTCAGTTGGGGGGGAAATGAATACAAAGGTTTCGTGGCGGGGATGTTTTATAATTTTTCCTTTTTTTATTTTAAATCTGATATCGTTTTTATTTTTTTTCCTCAAAATCTAATAAGAATCTGAAAATGATGCTTGGCCAAATGTTGCTTGTTCTCTGTTGCTGCA